>CANSNZ010000462.1:0-188498 GCA_947646795.1 Beta lomatogona | reverse complement strand
ACTCCTATTGGTTGAATACAATTCTATCCTCTTTGATACTTATCTTTAGGCCCATAGGGGCGGGAGTAAGTACTGGATCGCACTCCGTGCCCATAAGGATGTCCTGCATAATGAACACCGATAAGGCGTTAGGAACGCAGGCCGCATAGCATGGATGCCTAGATCGTAGTTCAAGTTAACTCCTAGTCAATGGTATTTCCCTGGATGAGTTGACCATGACTCAGAATAATGGGTTTAGTGGACCGGTATGGAACTTAGACAACCCCATACAACTAGCCCCTCAAGCCGCATGATTTCGTACACGCATATCCTACTTAGTCAATGGCTATCCATCATGGATACAACAACAATCACGCCTTCATTAAGAGCCGTTAGGAATTTCCTAATAAGGTCAGTTTGTGGAATACGAATCTCACTCAAGGTTTGCTTCTGCAGGATGGGACGAGTGTGCTTTCTGGCACCACTACACCGTTTCCAGTTAGATTCCACGTGGCGTGATCCTGATGGGAAGACGAAGAGTCATCCGATCCGGCCATGGATTCCCTTATAAATAGTGGTGGTTTTGCCAACGTCCTTGCTCATTTTCAAACTACTCCGAAACTTTGAACACCACTCAAGCACTTCCTCTCTCGTAACCCATATTCTCTTTTGCTCGTAACTTTTCGATTCTCAACCAAATTCTTCCTCGCAAACAAGTGCAAAATCTGGCCATGAAATTCGAATCACATCCGCCACTCTTTCGAGCTTTCCCCGCGGCTATTTCTGCACTCGTTTCGTGTTCTTTGTTCGTCAGCTTCTCTTTCTTTCAAGGTATTTTCCACGATTCCTTCTTTCATCATATTAACTCTTAATCATGCCTCAAAAATTCCTCGACTCACAAATGTTTCGGGGGAGCCCCCTTCCATGACCGGGATAGTGACTTTGCCTCCGATAGTACATCCTCTAGCCCCTATAGTGTATGCTAATTCACAGTAGTAGACTTGACTAAAGAACATAGGAGCAAATTCGGTCGTGACTGTAGTACCTCCGGTAGGAGACTCTTGAGAGCCGGTATACATGCTTCCCCACTTTCCGCTATTAAGCCTTGGACAGGCCATACGAGTGCCAGATCTGCCTGCATGGAACCATGATGATTTAAGGGATGGTCGAGCGCTCCCCATTGCTCTTTCCCTCCTTAGGCGGCACCTCGCTAATCCCCTGGTGAGCCCTCGTCCTCTGGGCCAATCGAGAGGAAAGAGTGTGTATCCCATGCTCAATCGTCGAATGACGAAATGGATGAAGGTGACAGCATGGAAGATGATGTTTCTTCCGTTGCTTCAGAAGAGGCGTGGACAGCGGCTACTGCGTGACATGAAGTCGGATGCTAAGTCGACATCTCCCTGGGAGGCCGATGACGATGAAGACCCTCCGAGGTCATCCCGAGGATGACGATGGTACCTTGGCTGACTTGTACATGCCGTCATGTGAGGCTGGCAAGCCCTTATTTATACAAATCGACCCAAGTGAAGGAAAACGGCCTTAAAGAACGAGCTCAGTAGTAGGGCCGAAGCATTTGTCTTCGCCGGACAGTGTGACCCGGTGATGCCGTCCGAAGGGTGCCGAGTTATCGATTGCCCTCTTGGGCATGTAGCGGTGTATGCACACATGTTAGATTTCGGCCTAAGGTTCCCTCTAGATCCGTTCATTGTCAAGATCTTCAAGGCCTGGAACATATGTTTGTCGCAACTACGCCATTAGGGTGGCGTAATCTTATTACTTATGTCCGGACTGTTCACTATAAGAGGTTCCCCGAGACCCTAAACCTCTTCCGGAAGCTCCATTGGATTAAAGAAGATGATTCGCGAAGGGTAAGGGTAAGAAGAAGAGGTCCAAGGCCGACAAGGAACTTGGCCGGGCGGCTGGATGTCCCTTGTATACCAAGGGTGGTAAGTTAACGGTGTACCCTAAGTTGACATCCCTGAAGCAATGGCGGCCTCGTTTTTTCTGGGTTAGGGTACCCGATGACTTTCCTTTGCGCCGCTACTGGACAAAACCACGTTCCAGAATGGAACATATTCTCCGACAGGCGTTTGACACGCCGGGAGCTAGAGGCCTTTAAGTTTTGAAGCATCTTCAAAACCGGCTCCCACGGGTGGTAAGCTTTGTTCTGTGCCGTTAACTTGGTTGCCCCATGCCAAGTACATTTTAGGCGACAGCGACTCTTTCTGCTCTCGGGTTTTGCCAAGCTGATCCCCATGGTAGGTATTTAGGGTCATACCGTCCTCATGCATCATTTTTTATTTATACGTACCTATTTCATTGTGGGATATTTTATTTTGATTGCTGATACCGTTTTTATTGATTTCAGGCCGGGAACACTTGATCCGACAAGCTCTCCACCTCAATCAAAACTACACATTAATCAGCAACATTCCTCCCAAGCCTGCCAAAAAGTACACTTCCATTCCTCCTAGCATTGGTGGCCGGGGAGGAAAACAAGGCTGGGCAACCGGCCGCAGTGATGGCGGTGACTCCGCCCAAGTTGGTGGGAAGACTTCTCAGCCCTCTATACGCAAGAGAGTCGTTCCTCCTCCTCCAAAGAAGAAGGCTGAGGAGCAAGGGGACAAAGAGCCAAAGTGGCCTGCCACAAAGATGTCGCATAAAGAGACGGCCACCCCTGTAATCCCAACTACGGACAAGGATCCCAAGAATTTTCTGAAGGGACTGGTGGCCGAGGTGGGGACCTCCTTGCGGCCTAAAATATATAAGCAACTGACGCTGTCCGCCATGATTCCGAAGTTGCAGTATTTTGCTCATCTCTGGAAGGCCGTTTTCATTGAACAGGTCGAGGTTGCCATACCGGAGACTCTTAGGAAGAGAAGGGCACGGTCGCCTGTCCGCGATGGCGTGCTCTTCCAGCCCAAGCTCAATGTCCTTGACGATGAGAATTTGTCGCTGGATCGCCCTTTAGAAGGCGACAATCTCGACTATCTGCTTTTGAAGGGCCTGCAGCTGAAGTACGACATGCCGCTGGAGAAGATCCAGGCTGCTGCTGTCACACATTCTCATAACATGGCTATGGTAAGTGTATTTTCTTATTTTTACCAAGTGTTGTATCGGTTTTGTCTCTCACTTGATATTTATTTCTGCTTTATGTTTATTTCTTTTTACAGTAGGCTCATTCTGGTAGAGAGCTTTGTGATCTCTACAGGTATTTCTAATGTGCCTACTTCAGCGAAGTAGAGGGCCATGCGGCCACCAAGGAAACACTGTCCGCAAGGAGTGCGGAACAGAAGACGATCACTGACGAGCGGGACAAGCTCAAGACCGTGAAGGTCGATATGGAAAAGGCCCAAGCTGATCTGCAGTCGGCCAATGTCCTGAACAAAGCGAATTCGCTTAACTTGAAGAACAAGGACGCTAAGCTGCAGAAGCTGAGAGAGCGGCTCCGGGAATCCAAAGATCGGGAGGCCGACGTTGTGGCCGAATACCAGAAGTCCATGGACTTTGTCCACTGTTTGGTCAATCGATACAACGGGGGTTGGGCTGCCGCCAAGAGGTGTGCTAAACATGCCCTCCTCGGTATCGAGTAGGGGAAGGTGGAGGATGCTCATGGTCGCCGGGAATTCGAAATCCCGGTTGAAGGTGAGGAACTTAGCTACGTGTTGACAGAGGCTGATATTGCCAATGCTGATCCCAGCGCCGAGTTCGAGGAGCTGGATGACCAGGATACCGTCAAGGAAACTGCCGACAACGAAGTAGAGGAGAATGCTGACTAGAATGATGATGTTGTTATGTTTGACAAGGGTCCTGACGGTTCCGATCCTAAGACAGCTGATGCATCCATTGATGAGGCCATGAAGGTGTCCGGTGCTGAGGTCACTGTGGCCGGGGCGTCAAATTCCGACAAGGTTTTTGCTTCTGATGCTTTCTGGGGTGGTTAGCCTAGGTCTCCCCTTTTCCTGTCGTACTTTGCACGGTCATGCCGTTGTAGCTAACCTATTTCATCCATTTTTGTACCTAGTTTATGCTAGGATGTAAATATGACTTTATTTTATCAATGAATCTTTTTATTTTGCAAACTCTTTTGTCGGTTATACAAATGATGCTTATTGTTGCTTTATCGCGCTTTTTACTTATTTACCTGTCATTAGTAAATTTATTAAGCTGTCTTATTGCCGCAGATCCGCGTAGGTTCGTAGACCGTTAGACACTGTTACAATCTATCTTATTCCGGCAGATCCATTAAGGTCATTGACCAGCCAAGATTAGATTTAGCCTATGCACACTTTCATGCCGGCAGATCCATTTTAGGTCATAGACCAGCAAGAGAGTTACAAGTGTTGGTTCTGAGTCGGCAGATCCAATGAGGTCATTGACCAGACAGGAGATGTATAACTCATTGTGAATTTTACGTTCGGCGGATCCAATTAGGTCATTGATCGACGGAAGTCATGGCATGAATCATGCTCATCCTCCATCAGCCGGATCCCGATAGGTCACTAACCAACAAAGGGGATAGTCATGAATTGCTTTAGCCTCTCATGATAGCAGGATCCAATTAGGTCATGGACCGTCATGGGACTAGTAATGAAATGTATGCGTTGTAGGTTTGAAGATGCTCATCTTATTATAAGTTGCTCTTCCCGGTCATACTAGAATTATTCAATCTGAAAGTAAATAATACTAGTTTTGGCAACAGTGCCTTATTGCTAAATAACGCTAATTATGGCAACATCATTTTTTTTATTGTTAACTAGGGAATAAAGCTAAGAAAGCATTTAAACAAAGTACTTTTTTTGAGTACGCTGGCGTTCCAACTATTCTTAAGTAGTTTGTCTGCCATATCCTCCAACCGGCATTCGCCTGGGACAATTTCCTCCTTTACCAGGTAGGGCTTTTCCTAGTTAGCCATTAGCTTGCCCTCAGCATAGGCCTTGCCTGTAGCTGTTGTGCGCCGTAGGACCAAGTCTCCTTTCTCTATTGGTCGGCTTCGCACTCCTTTATTGTAAGCGTTGCTTATCCGGTCTTTGTAGGCGACTGTCTTGAGTTCTGCAGCTAGCCTTACTTCCGGCAAGAGATCAAGGTCCTCTCTGTGCAACTTATCATTTAGCTCGGGGTCGTAGTTCACGACTTCGACTAGTGACACGGCCCGCGCCGAATGCCAACCTGAATGAGGTTTTCCCCGGTTGCTTCCTTCTCGTGGTCCTGTTGGACCATAATATTCTTTGGGATCATATCGGCCCATGCGCCTTTCAAGTCATCTAGCTTCTTCTTGAGCGCGTTCGGGGATCCGCCGTTACTAGTGGCCTCGGCTTGGCCGTTACTCTGGGGATGACATATTGATGAGTACGCGAACTTGATGCCATAGGGACTCCGAAAGCTTTTTATCGGCCCGCAATCAAATTGTACGCCATGATCAATAACTATCCCCATGGAAATTCGAACCTGGTTATGAGGTTACGCTTGGATAAACTTCCTCACTTGATTAGCGTGATCTACGCGATCGGCTCTGCTTCAATCCATTTCATGAAGTAGTCTATTCCCATGATAGGTCATCGTTCACACTGTCAAAAATAATTCCCGCAAAACCTTCTAACAATGTAGTAGGGTAAGTAGGGTCGAATCCAGGAGAGATGGTTGTTTTAATCTAGCTTCTAATGCATGGAGAAACTAAACAAGATCAGGAATAATGAATTAAAGTTCTAAACTAATCAAACTACGAAAATCAAGCTAAAAAGGATCTAAGGCAATGGTTCACCATGTTCATAACTATAATCTATCAAAATATCACCAATGATTCAATTAATCAGATATCTAGAGCACATGTTAATCCTACGGTCGGGCATTAACGCTCTCAAATCAACATATGCTAGTACGGTCGCTCAACATAATCAGATTTGCTAATTATAGGTAAGCCTCTAAAGAGTACTATCTCTCGATCTATGACTCGATATTAACAATATTTAATCAGACAATTGATCAGATTGCAAGATTAACAATAAAAACACTAATTAATTAGAAATAACAATAACTAATCAAACCATTAATAAATATCAATCAAGAATCATAGCATATAAACATGGATTCCCAAACCCTAGAATATAAACTACTCAATCATAAAATAAATAAAGAAATTTAAATCTACAAAGAAAAGCATGATCAAAGAAATCAATGAAAGAAAAGAGATGAAAATTATAAACTCATGAATTAATGAAGAAAATAAAAACTAGGGTTTGCCATGAAAAACTAGAGAGAAAAGGAAGAAGGAAACTAAAGCTAAACCTAAGAATACAAAATATAACGTCAGAAAAAGAGATATCCCCTGGAGAGAGAGAGAGAAGACCTATTTATAGTTTTTAAAAAACCGGCTAAAAAAAAGTAAATAAACCCGTCTCGAGAAACCGCCCGGTCGGGCGACGGTGATTGAGGAGCTACGACAGAATAGCAAATCCGCCCGGTCAGGCGCACAAGCGATTTTGGCTCCTTTCTCGCCCGGTAGACCGGGCTAACATGCCTTGCATCCTGTGAAAATTTCATTTCGCCCGGTCGACCGGGCGGGAAAACTGCGATTCTGCGTCAACTTGCGAAGGCTGTATCTCTCAAACCAGAAGTCCATTTGGGGCGTGTGACAAATCGTTGGAAAGCCCTTCAAGTCTAGTTTCCAACCCAACTGGAATTTCTTGATTCAAAGAAGGACAGAAGAGTATACATGACTCTTTTTTCACATTTCTTCTAATGATTTTCCGCTTTGTTTTCGCTCAAATTCGTACTAAGACATATCCATACTATCCTTATGCATCGTAGCTTATTTCCAAGTGTTCCTAATCCTCAAGCTCAGCTAAATATACTCCAAATACGTTCTCATTACCTGAAATTCATCAAAAACAAGAAAACATACCGTATAGGAGTAGAATAACATAACTTAAGAATATGATGCAATAATGAACCTAAATATGAATCTAAATGCTCTAAAATGCAACCTAAATGCCCCTTAAAACTATATATAAATATGACTTATCATCCCACTACTAGGAAATTTCTTCCGCCACATGCCGGTGTGAACGGTCCTATTATGTCCATCCCCCAATGAGAGAAGGGGATTAGGTTTAGGATCGACTGCAAATCATTTGCTTTGTTTGGTGGATGATAGGGCAAACCTCCGGCACTTGTCGCATCTTTTCACATAAGCCTGCGCGTCTGCCCGACATTGTCGGCCGGTAGAAGCCGACTCTTAAGGCCTTGAGTGCGAATGTCTTTCCCCCAATGTGGTTACCAAACACCCCTTCGTGGATTTCTTCGATAATCTTCGTGGCCTTGGGGCCGTTATGCACCTTAGGAGTGGGAGTGAGAGACCTTTCTTGTACAACTGCCCTTGAAAGATACAACACCACATGGCTTCCCTCTTTATCTTCTTCGCCGCCATCTTGTTCTCAGGTATACTATCTGTCAGTTTGTACGTCATTATCTTGTCATACCATTCTTTACCCTGACTGATTGTGTTTACCTCCTGGTTTGGCGGTGTCTATGGTCCTTTCCGACGGGTATTTCTATTATGACAACGTGCTTCGGATCAATTGTACTTGAGTGGCTAGCTTGGACAAGGCGTCCGCAACCATATTTTCAGTTCGTGGAACCAAGATTATCTCAAAGCTCTACAATCCTGCCGTCATCTGCTTTACCTTGTTCAGGTACTTCTGCATTACCGGCTCTCTAGCTTCGTAGGTGCCTTCGATCTGACTTGATATGAGCTGGGAGTCCGTTGTCATTCTTATTTTCTTGGCTCTGTCGCGATACACGATTGATCCTCGCTATTGCCGCTTCATACTCCGCTTCATTGTTGGACGCTTTAAACCCAAAGAGGACAACATATTCAAAGCGCGTCCCCCCTGGAGGCGTCATGATCACTCCAGCCCCTGCTCCTGTCTGGGGCGCACAACCGTCAACGGATATCAGCCATGTGTCAGCAGGCTCCTCAGTGTCTTTGTAGGTGGTTTCAACTATGAAGTCGGCCAGGGATTGAGCCTTAACGGCTGTTCGTGGCCAGTATTCTATGTCGAACTCAGACAATTCAATTGCCCACTTTAACAGCATGCCCATTATGTCCAACTTGTGAAGTGCTTTCTCTAACGGTTGGTTAGTGAGTACCTGGATGGTATGGGAGTCAAGGTATGGCCTGAGCTTTCTTGCCGCTATCAGCACGGCATATGCCATCTTCTCTAGCAACTCGTACCTCTGCTCTGCCCCTACTAGTACATGACTCACAAAATATATGGGGTGTTGCTACTTGTCTTTTTCTACCAACAAAACTACTGCTACCGTCTTCACCGATACCGATATATATAGTTGAAGCTTATCCCCCATCTCGGGTTGGGTGATCGCCGGTAGCTGTCTGAAGTGCTCCTTGACGGCCTCGAAGGCTTGCCTCTGCTCGTCCCCCCACTCGAACTTTTTATTCCCCCATCAGGACATTGAAGAACGGTAGGGCCTTTTCAGCTGACTTGGAGACAAACCTGGTTGGTACCGCCATTCTGCAGGTAAGCTTCTGAATATCTCGGATACTCTTTGGTTCCGGTAGTTCACATATACATATATATACATATATACATATACATATATATATACATCTCGTTCTCTTCTGGATCTAGAGATACTTAAGCGTTTTTTCACTATTTCTAAGTCGTCATAATTAGGTTTAGAATATAATTTTAGTCCTTTCTCTATAGGTAGTATAAGATCAGCAAAAGGGGGATCTATAGTAATTGGTCTTAATTTGTTTTTCGTATAGATTTGATGTTGATTGGTTAATATATAAGCATTTTTGCATTGTACTGTCATAACTTTTGATCCATTTGTCATGTTTATTCCTCTTAACATCCAATATAGGACTAATGCCTTTTCTATGTTTTGGTCAGTTAGACTTACCGAATAATTTGGCTTAATTACAAATCTTACCTTTTGATAAATAAGATTTCCTTTAAGTTGTGCTATAATAGCTTGCTCTATAGGCTCTTTAATTTTGTCATCAACTAATTGTAATTCTAAAGGAGTATTTATTCCTTCTTTAAAACAGGCTTTTATTATTATTTCTACAGCTGCTAATTCTACAAATCTAAATGTGATTGGTTTATCTTTTAACACGTTGTTAATTTTTGCTATTTCTTCATATAATACTTCTTGTGTAATTAATGGGACTTAAGTGTTGCCTTGTACTTGTGTTATATCTATAACATGTTCTCCATCAGCTATAACTAAATGCTCTTCCTTTTTCTTTTTAAAATACTTAGTTAAATTGGTTAATTCAAATTTTTTTCTTCTCAATTATCTTATTGGGTGACAATGTAAATCCTTCATACTTCAATGAATTGTATCTTTGTAAATCAAAAATAGCTCTTTGATTCTTATGTTGTACTGTTATGTCTTCGTCGTAATCAACTTCTTGTAGCTCTTTATCCATTACTATCAGTTTTAGTATTATATTCTTCTGCACTACTCATTATTTCATTAATTTCATTACTATCAATTTCGTATTCTAAGACGTATATTTCTTCATCTGGCGGTATATTAGTTTTTCCTATTTCATATTCAGCTATATGTAATTCAATAAAATTTATGTTTTTGATATTTTTATTGGCGTTTTTATTTGTTTTAGTTTTACATTCTCTTGCTATATGACCTATCTGGCCACAATTATAACATTTACATTTTTTAGGGTTATTAACATACTTATAAACTTTTCTTTTATCAAAGTAATTCCTATTTGATTTTTTCTTGTTTTTATATTCTCTATAAGGTTTGAATCTTTTATATCTTCTTTTTTGTAGTTTGGTTCTTTTAGTTTTATATCTCTTATGTAATTTATGACAAATTAAACCCCTTAGCTAAAACCCCTATTTTCATGCAAGTCTAGCTAAGTGAACATATGGGGAGTCAACTCTTCCATTTCTTCTTTCAATCCTTCATTGAAGTGACTAGCATTTAAGTTTCTATGGAGGCCAACCACAAAAACTACCAATAGAAACCCCAATAGTTCATTTAAACCCATCAGCCAAATTAGACCTCCAAAAAGAGTGCAAAGTTCATAACATTAATGAGAGTTTTCACCCAAACCCTAACCAACAAACTACTCCATAAACATAAAAATGAGAACTTTCGAGAAATTACCAACTAATAATATGATAATAAACATCAATCTAACATTAAACTAAACAAAATAAACCAAAAATAATTAAACTAAGCATGAACAATTAATCTAAGAAAAACAAATAAAATAAAGCAATAAAATAAGAGAGAGAGTAAAAAATCCTCATTGATAAATTGTTGAATCTTTAAATACAAGTTGTCACCCTTGAATCTCCAAATCTTCAATCTCTCTTTGAGTTTTATCACTTTTCCCCTCAACTAAGTTATAGAGGTTAATCCTCCTTAAAATCCTAAAACTATTCTAAAACTAAGAGTGGTGAATAAAATAAAACTTCTTCCTCCACAAAAATATGGGTTAAACGTATTTATAATACTCCTAAAATAAGAGAGAATAAAACAAAATAAAGGGAAAAGAAATAGAAAATAAACAAAGAGAGGAAAAGAAAGGAACAAAAGAAAAGGAAAAAGAAATGGAAAAGAAAAGTAAAAACGTGAAGTATAGTAAAGGGGAGAATTAAGGAACAAAAGAAAATTCTCTCCCTTCATTCCCTTTCTCTCCCTAAACCCTAGCCTCCATTAGTGAATTTCAAAGGGGCTTCCATCGATTTATCGGTGGATAGCCCCACCTTAATTTTAATTTTCATTGTTATTTAGCTTTGTTTATGTTCGTTCTTTTTTGAATAATACTTCCTTCTTTAATGAGAGGATCGTTTCTCCCTTGAAAGAAAGGATTTATTCTCTTCTCCTTGGGAGAGATTTTAGTTTACTCCTTTGTGTTCTAGATGAATTATCGTAATTTTGGATCATTGATGAAGAATTATGCGGTGTCGAAGCAGATTTCAGATCTACAATTACAATCAATGGTATCAGATTTAGTTCTAAAACTACAGCATATCGAAAGACCCCCTCGTTGAAGGCTGTATCAAACAAAATTGTGGAAGAGGGTATGCGAGAATTGTTCGATCTACTTCACGACGATCGTGGTTTTGCAAATTATGCATTTTATTTGTTCAAAATTGTTATGTATTTTTTATTCTCGATATTTATTGTAGATGTCGTATGACTCTTTTATTAATGAATTAATTTTACTTTCAAAAAAAAAAAAAACAAAAGAATAGAGAAAAAATGGGAAATTCTCAACCAAAGCATCAAACCACTTTCTCTTCCTTCTCGCCTTGTTCGCTGCATCATCACCAATCAAACACTCATGGCCGTCGATCTTCATTGCATATAACATCATTAATCAACGCCGAATCGTGGCCGTCCGATTTTTCTTGTTTTTGGTTTGATTTTGCCGCCGATTCCCCACTAGTAGAATAATTGCTTATTGCTGCAGTGGTATTACTGTGGTTTTACCCATACGCATCAATATATCACGTTAAAAGAAAAGGTAAAATATAAAATAACGATATTCTTTGTGGTTTCGACCGAAAACCGTAGCAATATGGTTTCAACGGAAATTTTTTTGAAAAAGAGTTGACTATTTGACCGGACATATTGTTGCGGTTTCGACAATAACCGCAACAATATATTGAAAATACTATTAAAATTTTTTTTTTTAATAATATTTAAATCTGTTGCTGCGGTTCCTACAAAAAACCGCAGCAATAGACGTCTAAATTTAATAAAACAAGGCGCCCATATGGGGTTGCTCTTCATTCCTTCCATCTCTCCCCTCTCTCCTACTCTCCATCCGCTCGTCTTCCTCTCTCCTCAAATGTTCGACAAGGCTCGTTCATCCGCTCCTCAAATCTTCATTCATCCACTTCGAAGGCTCAAATCGTCTTCCTCAAATTCGAAGGCTCGAACATGAATTCGCATATGAAGACTCGAAAACTCCTTCGTCGTCTTCGCTCCAGATTTGGAGACTCGAAAACTCCTTCGTCGTCTTCGCTCCTCAAATTTTCGTTTATGTTGTTCGTCGTCTTCGTCGGCCTTTCAGATCGAAGATCCGGTGAATTTCGCTCGCCTTTGCCAAGATCTTGAAGATCCGGTGAATTTCGCTCGCCTTCGCCGCCCTTAACCGCGACCGCTTTCTTTTGTTTTTATTTCTTTTTTATTTAGGATTTGTTTTTTTTTTGCGATTCTTTTAGTATGATGAGTTTGATGGATGAGTTTGTGATGTCGAATTTTACTTTTTTTTGTGATGTTTTATATCGACTAGATTGCGATGTTTTGTTCTTCGAATTGTTTTTTTTACTTATTTTTTTGTGATGTTTTGTTCTTCATTATTTGTGTTTTTTGTTTTATATCTCTTTTTCTTTTTGTATATGTTGGATTTTGTGTATCCGATATGTGTTTGTATAAGTATTCTTTGTCACTACTTCTAATTTGTAGTGTTTTATTTTTTTGTACATCTTTTTTCTTTCAAATTTGATGACTAAGTGATTTTTTTTTTCACCTATACCGCTACCTATTGCTGCGGTTATTGGCAACAACCGCAGCAATAGGCTTCATTTTTTTATTAAATAAAATACATATTGCTGCGGTTTGTACCAGGAACTGCAGCAATACGTTGTACTTTTTTAATAAAAAATTATCCTATTGCTGCGGTTTTGGATAGGAACCGCAGCAATAGCTTGGACTATTGCTGCGGTCAAAAACCGCAGCAATAGGTTAATTACCTATTGCTGCGCCCTTAATTGCTGCGTGGCCAAAACCGCCGCAATAGGCCACTTAATGACCGCAGCAATAAGCATTTATTCTACTAGTGCCCTTTGGTTTACAATGAATGATTTCTCTTAAATTCCTTCGTAGCATCAAACTAAACCGTAGATCTTGCTTCAATGAATCACAAACGTTGATTTATTTAATGAGTGTTGTAGCACGTGTTTCCTTGAGCCCCCGCTCCGAGTTCGCTCCTCACCCGCTCATACGTTCTGAAACTTCTCTGTCTTTTGGTGAGTTTGAGTAGAGCGCACGCTCCGTTCTACATAGTAGCGCCTGCTCATCCTGATTTCAGGACAGATTTACGTGGAACGATGTTTTGGTTCAGTGAGGGAACAAAATGGTGGTGTTGTGCTATCGTGGGCTGGGGAAGATGGTGGCTGCAGGAAGCAGTGAGCACAATGGATTGTGCGGTGTAGGTAAGGGTGAATAAGGGAGTTGGAGTGAGTGTAGGAAAGGTGGGGGTGTGGTGTAGGATAAGAAAAAGTGTGGTGAAGGCTAAGCTCTTGCATTATAACTCTAAAACGGAAAAATTGTGAATAACCACCGCCGATACCCTTATTTCAAAATAACCACCCCAATTTCATTTGCGTTTGAATAACCACCTCTACTTAGCTTAACGTTTTTAAATACCCACCTCTTAACGAAAAAGGTGACTCCGTTACCTCCGAGGCCTGTTGACACGCTTTTTATTAAATTTCCCGCCAATTTTCCTCGACTTTGACCTATATATATCTCTCTCTAACATTGACAAACCTAATCTAAACAAATTCGGCAAAGATTTACTTCAATTGCACTGTGATTCCTCTTGAAGCTCAAAATTCAGGTATGTTCTTTGCAATTTCTAGGGTTTTAATGTATATATCTAGGGGAAATTAGGGCTTTTTCTTGTATTCTTATGAATTCTAAAAATTCTACCTTTATGAACTTGTTAGGAATTTGATATGGCTGAAAGGGAATCAATTACTTGCCATTGTACTCTCCCTCTTGCAAGGAGGACTTCTTGACTGAGAAGAATCCCGGACGAAGGTTCATGTCTTGCAAATTCTATGAGCATGAAACGGAGAAGAGGGGCTGTGGTTTTTTTAGATGGATTGATGAGAGACAAACCGAATGGCGTAAGCTATTTATCAATCAACTTATGCTTTGAAGAGGTTGCTTTGGAGGGCAAAGTTAGGTCATTGGAAGATGAAGTGAGCGGTTGCAAGGACAACGAAGACGTTTGGTGAATGATTATGGTAATTTGGAGGTCAAGTATAAGACTTTGAAGGGTGAATTGAAGCTGAAGAAAAAAGGCAATCCAAAGCAAATGAAGGGTGGATTATGCAAGGGGATTTATGTTTATTTGTGTGTTATGTATGTTGTTGATTGCATAATGCTAGTGGAAATATAAGATGCAATTAGGATTGTATTAGCTAAGTTAGGAGGGAGTTTTTTTGTTTTAGTTTGCTTTCCAAGAGTGAGAAAGCTTATTGTTGTAGTAGGTGTGTTAGGAAAAATGAACCAAGTTAGTTAATGAAGAATGAACTTAACTAGGCTATGTAATGGTGGAATGATCATGTATTTTGACATTCACTCTTAATGAAGAATGAACTTATCTTAGCTATATCATCATCCATATGTCAATTTATTGAACCGATATATAAAACAGATTCATTGATGAACCGATATATGTTTTCCAAACTCATATCACACACAAACCGAACGAAACCGATATTCACACACTTGCACTTTTCCATATCGAAACTCGATATAATTCAGCTTAAACCAAAAAAATCCAAAGCATACATTACTAATATCGATTACAAAAATACAGCTTGCTATTAACTTTCAACACATCAAGTTCTACTTTGTCATCCTAACACAAATCACTACAAGTCTCAAAGTTGTTTCTTCTTTGAGTCTTTGAGAGGTAGCTTAGGTCTGAACCGAGGTGTGGATGTTGTTGCTTGTTTCGAAGTGAAGATTGCCTGGTGACAGGGAGGAGCCGTTGGTGGTTTTGGAGGTGTCGTAGATGATTTAGGAGGTACGTAGGTGGCCTACATGCTTCTGGTTGTTGTGGTGTGGTGGCTTCTTTGATATGTTTGGTTGCTTGCTTGTAGGGGGGTTATGCACAGTTGAAGAGCTTGCTTGGGAGGAGCTTCCTATGATGTTGTCTCACTACTTGCTGAAATAACAAAAAAAGCATATATATGTTAGTAAAAAAAAAAATCTGAAATTTCATAGTAAACCTCATAACACAAGTTAGATAAATACCTTTTTGTTCTTAGCTTTGATAGTTTTTTGTTTGTCAATTCAACTAACCCAGTGCTTAATGTTTTACCCTTCTCACTAAAATGAAACTTCAATCTACTTGGCAAACTCATACTACTAGCAGCCGTATGCATTCTCTCGCCATTCCCCATAAATACCTCAAATTAATTGATTCTTTCTCTAATTGACAACTAAGGTAACCGAAACCCCCCCCCTCATACTGAACCACCTTCCTCCCTTTAATAATCTTCTGAGCAAAATCCCCACCAACTTGAAGCCTAATTTGATATTTCGACATTCTAGCAAGGGCAAAACTGAAATTAGGATTCTACCAATTTCATAAGGCAATCAACAGTAATAAAAAATCAATCAAAAACGAAAAAGCAATTGCTTAACCAAGCTTCTAATTACTTAATTGAATAATTTATACATAGATTAGTATAGTATAAAGGTTAAAGTTTCGGTTTTTTACCTTGTTTAGGGCATATAATCAACGTCACTGGGCCCTAACTTCACGACACAATGAAGTAACACCACCGTCACTCACACCTTCTTCTCACTGTAAAAAACCGAGTTGCAGATTAGAGAGAGAAAGAATCTTGACTTGAAAATTGAATGAAGAATTTAAAATGGGGAGGGGAAGGTGAAATAATAATTGAAGTTTGAAGAAGAAAGAGGAGAGAGGAAAGAGAGAATAGGAAGAAAAGTATGAAATGCGTGGTTTGTTGGAGGGAGATTAGGTCAGTCAAAAAAAAATGGGCCCCAATGTTAACGGAGTCACCTTTTTCTGTTAAGAGGTGGGTATTTAAAAACGTTAAGCTAAGTAGAGGTGGTTATTTAAATGCAAATGAAATTGGGGTGGTTATTTTGAAACAAGGGTATCTAGCAGGTGGTTATTCACAATTTGAGCTAAAACTAACTCCATCTTTGAAACTTGCAACTCCAAAACCCACACCTACAAGCAAAACCAAAATACAATGGGAGAAATGACATATAGAAAAATAAAAATGAATAGCTAAAAGGAAATAAAAATAGAAAACTAAACACGAAATCTAATTTAATCTAACTATAAAATTACTAAAATAAAGAAAATAAATAAATTATGAAATTAAGAGCTAAAAACTAACAAAAATCACTAAATAAGTAAATTAAGCTACAAAAATGTGAAAGTATGAAATAAAGGTTAAAATAGATGAAATAAATGAAAATAAATTACATATATAATAAAAAAACTACCCCTAAAAGTGACATTAAAAACTACCCCTAAAAGTGACATAAATGTCACTTATCATATATATATACATGTATATATACATATATACTTACTAGTATGATTATTACTGTTGGACTTATTATTATAACTATTCATACCGTCATATTAAAAATATACTAGTGTTGATAATGAAACTTAATAAATGGGTACAACCGGTGAATTAATGATGTGACGAACGGTTTTTATAAGTTGGCATGGTGACTTT
Source organism: Beta lomatogona (assembly GCA_947646795.1). NCBI lineage: Eukaryota > Viridiplantae > Streptophyta > Magnoliopsida > Caryophyllales > Amaranthaceae > Beta > Beta lomatogona. The sequence goes on along the minus strand of CANSNZ010000462.1, from coordinate 171,978 downwards.
ATGAGGATCTAATGATGGACTTATTGGTTATTATGAATTATAGACGCTGATTATTATAACTCTATAATGTGATTAAGTTGGGGAAATAGTTATTGAACTAAAGATGTTTTGTGTAGTCAGTAGTGTTTAATGTAATATTTGATGTGTCATAACTATTAAAATCTATTAATAACTTAAAGTGGAAATATTATTGAGGGAATTATCCTGTGGACTTGGATCCTCCATAGGTGATCAACAGTACTTAATTTTTATTCTGTTACAACTCTTTATTGTCTTCCTCCTAATACTATTGGTGCGCATTACGGATACCCATTAGGTTAGTGAGGGGTGTGCACACTAGGGACGTTCTGCAAAAACGATATTGGCCATTATTCTTAATTTATTAGGGTGACGACCCATGTTGAAGTAGGTGGTTACTGGGATTAGTCCCGGCCTACTAACGTTCAATTCCCCTTTAATAATTAAATTTTGTTGTGTGAGTCATATAAACTTGAAGTATTTAAATTGGTTAAGTGTATTATACTTGCCCGTATTAAGTTATACTTGTCTGTTGATCGGTCCCCTAGGTGTCGTTACTTCCTATGATTTCGGGTCAAGAATAAAATCACCCTAGTCTAACTAACTAGCCTAATAACGTAGTATAGCGTAGTATGGGGTCGTATCCACGGAGAAGCAAGGGGTTTTAGACTTAGTTCGAGATGCAATCAATTGACGGGAGTAAAAGGGGGTTTAAGTAAACAACTAGGCTAACTAAGGCAAATAGATTAAGAATGATTAATCAATAAGACAAACACTAGGGATAGGGGGAATCATGGAACTCACAACAGCAGTTTCAACAATATTTGGTAAGCAATGGTTCAAATCTATTGAGGGTCTTGGTCCAACATCAAGAGGTCACTCTCGCACACCTCTCAACACCGCCTACCCAACCCCGCCTATGAGGTCGTGGTCTACCCATCATCAAGCCATCACTAATATCAAGCTTGCTTTCACATATCCTAACATTAGCACAAGATTCAAGCACAAAGGTGATCAAGTTTCATGCTTTAACAATAAAATACCTTGATTCGTGCACCAAAAGAACAATCACCAAAACCAACCAAACATCATTCAAAATCATCACAAAGTTCCATTATTCCCCTTCCCTAGCTAGAAATCTAGCCTAGGAAGTAGAAAAACATAGTAAGACTAGTAAAATCAACAATAAAAGGAGCAAACATACTAAAACACTAAGCATGATTAGTGAAAACGAGAAAGATTGAACTTTTGAACAATAGACTACTAAGACTAATCAAGGCAAGCATAAAACTAAATAAATAACTAAAAATAAGCTAGGAAATAAGGATTAGAGACTAGAAATTACCAAAAGATTGATGCGTTGATTGATAAAAATGAAGAACAACGGTTGAGTTACAACTTTCTCTCTCCTAAGAATGTGTTTTTCTCTCTCTAATTAACCTAGAAGAATTCTTTACTTAGGACCCTTTTTTCCGAAATTCAAAGCTTTTTCTAAATGTCTTAAGAGAGGATATTTATACCCCTCACAAATACAATTCAAAGTAAGGGCAAAACAGCGAAAAAAAAAATCGGGAGCTGAACCATTCAGAGCTCCCGCTCCATGCGTGGAGCGCCAGCTCTGAGCCAAATGTAAGATATTGCTTCAGCAGGTCGAAGCTCCCGCTCCATCCGTGGAGCGCCAGCTCTGAGCTTAAGTGAGGTTTCCTCCTGTAAGTCGAAGTTCCCGCTCCACAAGCTGGAGCGCCAGCTTTGGCTCTGTTTCTACTCTTCTTTGCAGTTTGAAGCTCCTTATCTCCATCCAAAGGCTTCCTTTTGCCATTCCAAGCTTCGACAATCTCGATTAGGCCGCTACGGAACCTAAAAGAAGATAAGAACAAGTCATAGCATATGGTGTTCACAACATTCAATCTTGATCACATGAATAGAAAGCTACCTACAACTCCCAAAAAACTCAAAATGCATGAAGCTAGTAGATTCACTAACATTGAACAAAGCTAAGCTAATTAAGCATAAACATGGACAAAATAAAGGCTTAATTAGGGTGGAAAGAGGCCATAAAAGGGGCCTTAAAAACCACTTATCAAACTCCCCCAAACTAAGTCCTTTGTTCGTCCTCGAATAAGTACACTAACTCACTTTCGTAGGAATCACGGTCAATTTTAATGTAAATGACAAGCCCTTTAAACCTCAAAGTTGCCAAGGAGGACGAGTGTGCTCTCGTAAGGGTTTTCTAAGAGTTTGACCCATAACTCTAGATCTTAGAACCCAAGGGAAATAAAAAAAAAATAAACCAAAGAAAATAAAAATGTGCTCTTAAGTGAGATTTTAAAGAGAAGCAAACACAAATGGATGCAAGAATTTCTAGACACTAAAAGTAAACATGTACGAAGATGTCCATAGGTTGATTGAAACATACCATACACTTAGCATAGAGAACTAGATAGAGCGCAATTCCTCAAATTCTACAACCATACGTACCGCGTTCTCTCAACTACTTTCAAATTCGCCATTCAAGGTAGCTTCTCTAAACTCCGAAAAATGGAGCCGATAAGTGTAACAAGAAATAGAATAGGAGAATGTTACTCGACATCTCGACATAGCACACTCGCTCAATAGGCTTGATTCCAATCTTCCGCCACCGACAATGACTCAACCCTCTAAGGTCAAAAGGACTTTTTAAGGGTGGTAACGTAGGCTAGGGGTAAAGGGTGTGAATAAATTTGGATAGTGGTGTGCAATCCTAATATAGTGAAGTCTTAGTAGGAGCGAAAGAGCTAATACCCATGAATCACAAATCATATTCAACCATTTAGGGATAAGGTTCCCCCAAACTTATTCAAAAACATAACAATAAAAGAACTATTTTTGAATTTTCTTTCTTTTTCTCCCCTTTTTTTTCATTTTAATTTTTTTTTTCTCTTTTTTTTTTCATTTTCCCCACCTTCTTTGACTTCGGGTGGCTTTTTCTATGAAGTTGCAATTGCATTTATTCAAGAATATACACAAAATTTCCACTATACCACAAGAATCTCATCATTTTCCTTTCCCCTTATTTGTTTCAAATATCACTCAAGACAATCGCTCTAACTTCACTATTCACTACAAGGGTGAAAAATAAAACAAGGAGGCAAATGGCTTGTATTGAGGTAATCAAAGAAAAGGATAAGGCTCAAAGGGTTAAGAGGAAGGGCAAATGCAAATAAAAAACAAAACCAAGAAAAAGAGAAAAAAACAAGAAAAAAAAGGCTAAAACTATAAAAATAAAAATAGTCACCGAATTGAACGCCTTTATCTTTCCCTAGAGTGGCTCAGTCGCGATCTTAGAGAGATTAGAGTCAAGTTCTCGATAAAAGTATGCAATGTCGAGGATCCATGCACTCAAAACAGATGTTGGTGCTTATTTTTTGGAAGTCCTCACATGGGATTATCAAGCAAATACTACATTTAAGGTTTCAAATCACTAGAGAGAGCAACACCATCATACCACAATCCATGAATTAAGGTCTTGTGCTCTCAAAAAGTTCTAACCACTACCTTAACACAGGGTATCCTAAAATCAACCATATACATCTCAAAGCATGCGGACTTCTAACATCTAGGAATAAAAGCATTCAAAAGAGTGGAGCTTCAATGATATTGTTTTCAACCCAAGAGTAAAAAAAAAAAATGAAAATTTTGCCTTGATTCATGCGTTTTTATTTTTTTATTTTTTTTATTTAGCAAGAGATGAAAGCAAGTAGGTAATGGCACGTAATCAACACAATCACAAAAATTTAGCACTTAAACCCAGGTGGTGTTCATAACCACCAATGTCAAATTTAAAGCCAAACAACCTCGAACGATCATCTTCTTTCCTAAACTATCCCAAAACTATCCCAAAACTAAGCAAACAAGTAATTAAAAGGGAGTTGGAACGATCTCACCCATCATTGAAGAAATAAAGGCTAAATGCAATATCCGAAGTAAAAGATCATCTTCAAACCTTGACTTCATCTCCGGATACTTGCTATGAAAGGTCATCAACTCAAAAGAGAGATTAGTTCCAACAAGAGTATATACAAAAGGCGGAGAGATGAGAAATTACATGTTAAGAAAACAAACATATCTAGCTCAACATATAGCTCACCAACTCCTTAAGCTTGCAATGCCCCCGAGCCATGACCCCTAAAATTCCGCCCCTAGATCAAATAAAATGCAAAGTACACCCCCCCCCTAACTTGAATGGAAAACCGACCTCGGTGAGACCAAGGAATAGTGAAATGAAAAAGGGAGAGGGGAGGAGGGGGGATTCATGGGGTGATCTAAGATCCACTTGGCCCGCCCTCATCGGGGCGGCGCCAATCATAATCAAGCTCGATCGGGGTCCCATCCTCACGCAAAGGGGGGGCCATGGGGTTCCCAACCACCGTAAAAGTTGGGAGGGAATCCCGAGTACCCCGTATAGAGTGGATCATGGCTATGCTCCGGTGGAATGTACCTATAGGCGGGGTCGCCGAAATAGTCACACCTCCCGGGCTGGGCATAGTCATACGGGGGAAAAGTGCACCGCTCCCTAATTTGGGAGGATGGGCCTTGCCAATAGGGATAGACCGGCTCACGAGGAGTGCCATCAACGTGAACCTCTCCCCAACTTGGCACTAGCCCTAGCACTGGAGGCCAATAGGGATGGTTTACCGGTGGGGCGATTTGCCCTTGCTCCACAAAATGGTTGAAAAGCAAAGAATTGTGGAGTGCCATCCCTTTGTTATTGGCCTCCAAATGGCCAACTTGCAAGCTTAAGTTATTAAAAGCATGTTCAATGTTAAAACTAGAAGGGTAGGAGTGGCTCATACCTCCCTCCTTCTTGGGAGGGGTGACATTCGTGCTTCACTCCTTGTGGTCTTGGTTGTCATTGTTGTTGTTGTTGTTGTTGGTATTGTTGGTGTTGTTTCCTTGCTCTGTTTCTTCTTTCAATCTCATTCGGATTAACCTCCGAAGCATCAATCTCCTCAAATGGTACTCTCCATGGATTTGGGGTATTTACCGGGGGTTCGGTCATGAATCTATTGGGGATCTTGCACCATATCGCACCCTTGATCAACCAAAAGGTAGCTCTAGAAGTCTGTTTGGTTAATCTCATGTTCTTGAGGTGATCAGAGTTGAGAACCGGCCCATTGTTCTCCGGCACCATCTTTACAAGTTGCTCTTTAAACCCGAGCTTATAAGCAAGCCATGTCACCATCCCTCCTAATTGGATGGGCCCTTTCATTCTTGTGTCTTGTTTGATGGTGAGAATCCTCATGGCAAGAAAAATCCAAGTTAACTTTGTCGGCCGGGTTACTTTGATCTAGTAACCTTCTTCCTTCACTTGCTCTCCACAACAAATGTAGTTCTTGGTCGCTCATTTTTCCGAGATCTTGCCAGGAGAAGAAACAATATACCAACATACGGTGAAAGTACCTCAATGCGGCATGATGGATTTCGGAGGCTTTGGATGAGTTAGAGAGGAAATCCTTAGACCCATCAGTTATCCTCTTCTACTAAGCTTGCATGTCATAACCTTCAACTCCATCCCCAGAACAATCAAACACCTCGGCTCTAGGATCCCAACCAAAATACTCATTAAACTTTGCAAGGTTCATGGTGTGCTGTTGGTTGAACATCCGAAATTTAATCTCAAATGCGTTCCCCGCCTCCGTAGATGTCCTCTTGAACTCAAAGCTAACTAAGAATTCTAGAGCTAGAGTGCGGTAGGTGAGGGGAGGTTGCGCGGGGTGGTTGTAGGTCTTATCTGCGGTAACCCAATCATTTTGGATTTGATTTTTAAGAAACGGGGCAAAACCGAGTGTACGGGCAAGGTCGCACACTTTATCATCAATCCCGAGGTGGAAACAAGTTATATGACCATAAAAAAGGGTTTGTTTCACCTCCCTCTTCTCAAGCTCACAAAACTTTGCTTTATGTTCGGGTTTGGTAAGGTTCACACTGTAGGTAGGTGAGGTGCTAGTGCGAGGTATTTTCAAACCCATTACACCGGTATCAAACACAATAGTCAACGACAATAATCACCAACAACAACAAAATCAACCAACAAAAACCAGCAACAATACCTAAAGGTCGTAGAATCCAAGGATTTTCCTCAACAACCACTACAAATCCACAAGTATCCCCAAAAATTAGCACAAGTAACCAACAATAACACCACCACAATCACCAATTAATCGATTTCAAGAACAAACTCAAGCCAAAACACCTAAATCATCTAACACAAAAACTCCAAGGAAGCCCTAACAAAACCAAGCACAAATACTCAAGAATAAGCAAAATGAACTTGATTAGGAGAGAATTTACCACAATTGGAACCAAATTCTTCTTCTTACTGTGCAAAGGAGAGTAAACCCGAGTGAAATCCGAAGTGGCCCGAGTAAAAACCCGAATTGATGCTAAGAGTTCAACTTGGAGTGGGAAATTTAGAGTAGAAGTGAGAATGGGGAACGTTTTGGGTGTTTTTGAGAGGAATTTGAGTAATATTGATGAGTAAAAGTGGTGATTTGTGGAGGGTTTAGGTGGAATGTGGGTGGTTTGAGGAGAGAGTGAGGGTTTTAGTGTGGGGGTTTTTGTGAGTATGAGTGAGAGAATGGGAGGGAATGGGGCTGGTGTGCGAGTTTCGTTTTTAAGAACAGGTGCGCGAAGCTCTCGCTCCAACCCAAAAGCGGGCGCTCTGACTGGCCCTGTGTATTTTTTTTTTCAGAAACATCGCTCGAAGCTCCCGCTCCACTGCCCAAAGCGGGCGCTTTGACTTGAGCGGGCGCTCCAACATTTGGAGCGGGGCTTCAAAATCTCGGCATTTGCTTTGCTCGCAGCATCGTAGCGGGCTCTCTAATGTTTGAAGCGGGAGCTCGAGATCGAACACTTTGGCATACAAATTTTCCTTTTTATCGGGGCGGGCGCTCTAAAAGTCCGGAGCAGGGGCTTCGATTCTCGGCTTTCTTTGCTTTGAACTTAGAGCGAGCGCTTCAAAGGTTGGAGCGGGAGCTCTATCTCCAGGACTTAACCACTTTTTTTTCTTTTTACGCTGGGGCGGGTGCTCTAAAAAGTTGGAGCGGGGGCTTCAAATTTTCGGCATTCTTCAGAATTAGAAGCGGTATTTGGAGCGGGCGCTCCAATACTTTGGAGCGGGAGCTCTGAGCCCAATACTTAGCCGATTTTCTTTTTCCCCTTTCCTGCACACATACACAACAACCATACCCTATGGGGTTTAAATTAGCCCAAAGTGAGATGTAAGACTTAGCTTGAAACTCGACTCAACTATTGGTTAGATGAGCCGAGAGGCCGTGCCTCGTGTTTCCCAATCAAACTAATATCCACCTCCTCCCTTGGGGAAAAATCCTCCGGATTTTACAATTCACCAAAACAAAATCAAAATCAAAGTTCAACAATGACAAAACATAAACAATATATACAAAGGCGCTTGATTTATGGTCTTAAGCTAGACCTCTTCATCTTTATCAAATGGCTTTGGGACAGACTCGAGCATCAAACAACCAAGTTTTCCAATTTGTTCCTTATCGAAATATTTCTTGATTCTTTGGCCATTTACCATGAACCAAGCTCCATCTTCATCTTCCAATTCAAACGATCCATAGGGAGTGACCTTGGTGATAGAGAATGGACCGGACCACTTAGACTTCAACTTTCCGGAGAAAAGACGGAGCCGTGAGTTGAATAAGAGAACTTTGTCATCGACCTTGAAGTCAAGATCTTTGATTCTTTTGTCATGCCACTTCTTGGTTTGCTCTTTGTAAAGCCTAGAGCTCTCATATGCATCGAACCTTAGTTCTTCCAACTCATTGAGTTTGAGCAACCTCTTCTTTTCGGCCAAGTCGGGGTCCATCACTAGTGGAAATAATTGCTTGTGCTACTTGTCAAGTGCTCCGGTTGACTTATCAACCCAAGCACTTGTGAAAATTTTAATATAAAATTTTCACAAGTGCTCCGGTTGATAAGTCAACCGGAGCACTTGATGTCAAGTGCTCCGATGGACTAGTCAACCGGAGCACTTGTGAATAAGTGCTCCGGTTAACCAACCCGAGCACTTAATTGGACTCTCTAATTTTCCCTCCCAATAATAATTAATTCGACCCCCCTCTAAGCTCCCAATATACACGTAATGAAATCACTTTTCCCTCCCTCCCAATTTAATTCCCTCAATTGGACTTTCTTTCACTTGTCGCTTGTGAACCCTCACTTGTGACCGTGAACCCTCGCTGCACCGTCCCTCCGCCGACCCCTTCGCTTCCGTCGTCCCTCCGCCATCCTTCGCTCCCGTCGTCCCTTCAACGCCCTTCACTCCCTCAGTCTCCCTCTCAATTGGTTCACTCACTCGTCGAACTCGCTGCGTGAAAGTACTCCTCCGTCGCCCCTTCATCCACGGACCCTCTCTCTGTCTCCCTCAGGTATTTCTCCCTTTTTTTCTCTCTCATCTCTTTCAAGAGTTGAAGTTTTGGGCAATTTTTACATGAAATGTAACTGTTTATTTGTGGGTTTTTGTTATGTTTGTAATTGGCAAATGGAATGTGCACAGTTCTGAAATTGAAGTTTATTAGGGTGAATTTTTGTACTAGGGTTCCGTTGTGATTTGGATCTGGAGTGTTGTGATCTTTGCTTTTGTTTTCAAAACTGTTCTAAGGTTTGTTGTTGTTTTCGTCATTTTTTAGATCTGATGTTTCGGTGTTTCCCTAGTAAAAGGGCCTAGATCCCCAAGTTCGATCAATTCGGAGTTCAATAAACGGGCCTCCAAGATTGGATTTGCTATCCATCATACTTCGCAGAAGCTCGCTGGGTATGAGTTCTTTACGCATTTTCGTTTTGATGATATTGATGAATTGTCACTAGTGATTGATTTTCTTAATGTAATTATGTTGCTGAGCTTTTTGTGGTAATTAATGTTGAATCTAGGGGATTCATAGTTACATTTTAGATATTTTTTATTAGAATTAGGGATTCTGAGTAATCTGATTCAGTGATTTGGATGAGTGGAAAATTATATGTGGTGAAATTATATGTTGAATCTAGGGGATTAGTTGTCGATGAAATTGAATGCACCCAGGACTGTTATTAGGATTTTACAAAGTGAAGGTCAGACATTTGCTTCTACTGAATTTATTTGTTTGTCTTGAATGAATTAAATTAGGTGATCACTATTGGAACTTAGGGAGGTTGCATTTTAATCAAGTGGGTATGTTAATCAAGCTATAGTTTGACTTTCTGCTATTATTGTTCTTCTTTATTGCAACTGTGAGGAGGACATGAAGTCATTGAGGGGAAGTCACGAGTGAGTTCTAAAAACTGTATATGATTTCAGTGAGTAAGGGTTCCATGATCCAAATACAACCATGTGATGTTGTTGAGACTTGTCATTATTTAGACTAAAATTCTAGATGCTTCTCAATATTGTCATCTACGTACTATAATCTTACAAAGTAATTCATCTGTCTTAGAAGCTTGTTGCCGTACCCCGTGCCTCCATGAAAGTTCTTTCTTTGGTTATTGATATTCTTTATTGTTGCTACATATAATTTATTTGAAGGAGTACAAGTGGACACCCCTCCTCTATTATCCTTGCTATTATTTGACTATGACCTGAGTCTAAAATTCAGATGTGGTATGGATCCCATCTATATGTATTTCATAACTTCTTTATTTTATTTAAAAATAGGTGAACATAAACTTCTTTATTTTATTTAAAAATAGGTATGGATCCATCTCACATCCAACCAAATGTTCACCAATTTTTAAATAAAATAAATGGGATCCATAACTTCTTTATTTTATTTAAAATTGGAGGTAATATGTGAGGTCTGTTATGCAAAAAAAAAAAATGACCCCCGGTCGAGTGTAAGCTTTGCGGACAATTGCTACCGCTATTTCTTTGCTAAATATGCCAAGTGAGCTTTTTGTTCATTACTTCTGAATAAGAAATTAAATTAGTTAAGTCATGTACGATTTTTTGTTAATTTGATTCTTGAATCTTTTTAGTTCTTACTGATCATGGATATTGTTAAAGAACATGAATTTGCTGAACACTACATAATTGTAGGAGCAAGATGATGATGCCATGCAATTAGGAGCTCAATTTTGCAGACTCCTTTTCCTCTGTTTCTCTGGATGGTGCAAATGAGGGGGTATCCTTGTCATTATACGCTAGGTAAAGGAACATTCTTGGGTTTTGTAGTTGAAATATTTTCTTATAATGGGTATGTCATCATTTCTTCTCCTGACGTCTTTCGGCAAAATGTGGCTTTGGTTGGCACTAAGTTCTTTACTAAGATTATCATTCTCTATTTAGGATTGAATCCATAGGGCCTCTGGAATTTATGGAGAAGTTTGGTGGTGCACATGTACGTCCTTTCTTCTTTTAAACCATAATTAAGTTGCACCAGTCCAGTCACAAGCAGTCATATTTCACTGCACTCGGGTATGTGTAGGATTGACGCCAAATCAATTACAAGGATCCAAGCTTGGAACAGCTTCTTGTCCTACTCAAGCTCCTAAAGCCTCTCAAATGACCCTACCGTGTGATTCTCAAGGCTATGTTGATTGTAGTAAATATCCTTGCATATAGAGCATTTTCACGGCCCACCATGCCTTGTACTCAAGCTCAACCGGTAGATGACATCCATTTCCATACACACGCCAATAAGTAGTAGTGCCAATCGGGGTCTTGTAAGCGGTCCTTGGAGCCCAAAGAGTGTCATCCAAACGAAGAGACCAATCTTTCCTTGATTTATTTACCATCCTTTCGAGCAAATTCTTGATTTCGTGATTTGAGACTTCCACTTGCCCTTGAGTTTGAGGATGGTAGGGCAAACCGACCTTATGGTGCACATCATACTTTTTCAAGAGAGCTTCAAATTGCTTCTTAGCAAAATGAGACCCTCCATCACTAATGAGACATCGTGGCACTCCAAATCGAGGGAATATGATCTTTTTTAGCAACTTCATCACTACCTTATGGTCATTGGTAGGTGAAGAGATGGCTTCTATCCACTTGGTCATATAATCCACGGCCACCAAAATATATTGGTTTCCACAAGAAGAAACGAAAGGACCCATAAAGTCCACACCCCATACGTCAAAAGGCTCAACTTCAAGAATAAATTGTTGAGGCATTTCATTCCGGTTGGTTATTCCCCCATTCGTTGGCATCGGTCACAACGAAGGATGAATGTGTGAGCGTCTTTATGCAATGTTGGCCACCAAAGGAGACAATCAAGGATCTTTGCTACTGTTTTACCAACACCACCATGGCCTCCACATGCAAGTGAGTGACAATGCTCCAAAACTCCTTCAATCTCGTGAGTAGGCACACATTTTCGAAATACACCATCACTACACCTCTTGTACAAATGCGGATCATCCCAAAAATACCTCTTGACCTCCTTGAAAATTCTTCTTTGTTGAGAATTGTAGTCATGAGGCACCACTTCACTCGCCAAATAATTAGCAATATCGGCGTACCAAGGGATTGTGTTGGAAATGATTGCCATGAGAGTGTCATCACGAAGCTCATCATTGATTGGTTTCTCCGCCTCACCATAGGAAGCTTGGTCTAATGGCAACCGAGAGAGGTGGTCCGCCACTAGATTTTCACTCCCCTTCTTATCAAGAATCACCATGTCAAATTCTTGAAGGAGGAGAACCCATCGAATTAGTCGTGGCTTGGCATCTTTCTTGCTCATTAAGTACTTGACCTCGGCATGATCGGTGTAGACGATGGCCTTGTTGCAAACAAGATAGGGCCGAAATTTGTCAAATGCAAACACCACCGCCAACATCTCCTTCTCCGTGGTCGAGTAATTCTTTTGTGCATCATCTAGAGTGCGGCTTGCATATGAGATCACATTCAATTTATTGTCCTTCCTTTGTCCAAGCACAACACCAACTGCATAGTCACTCGCATCACACATTAGTTCAAATGGGAACTCCCAATCCGGAGCTTGCACAATGGGCGCATTCACCGGAGCATTTTTCAAGGTCTCAAATGCCTTTGAGCAAGCTTCATCAAATCGGAACTCCACTTATTTTTGAAGTAAACTCGTCAAAGGTCTTGCAATTTGTGAAAAATCTTTGATGAAACGGCGATAAAAGCCGGCATGCCCCAAGAAGGCACGCACTTCGGTCACCAAAGTGGGTGGGGGTAGCTTTTCAATCACCGCGACCTTTGTCGGGTCAACTTCAATTCCATTCTTTGAAATCTTATGGCCAAGGACAATGCCCTCCTCAACCATAAAATGACACTTTTCCCAATTTAATACAAGGTTCGTCTCTTGACATCTTTTTAAGACTCTCTCGAGATTTTTTAAGCACTTGTCAAAAGACGAACCGCAAACACTAAAATCATCCATGAAAACTTCAATGACATCTTCAAGCATGTCGGAAAAGGTGGCGGTCATGCACCTTTGGAAGGTAGATGGAGCATTGCATAAACCGAAGGGCATTCTTCGGTATGCAAATGTTCTATAAGGGCATGTAAAAGTTGTTTTATGTTGGTCATCCGGATGTATAGGAATTTGGAAGAATCCAGAGTAACCATCAAGAAAACAATAATGAGAATGCTTTACCAACCTCTCCAACATTTGGTCAATGAATGGCAAAGGGAAATGATCCTTCCTAGTGGCTTTGTTTAGCCGCCTATAGTCAATGCACATCCTCCACCCCGTCACGGTACAGGTGGAGATGTCATTTCCCTTGTCATCCTTGACAATAGTCATGCCACCTTTCTTAGGCACCACATGAACCGAACTCACCCATTTGCTATCTGAGATAGCATAGATGATGTCCGATTTCACGGAGCTTAAGATCCTCTTGTTTAACAACTTCCTTCAAAGTCGGATTCAACCGCCTTTGAGGCTCAATAGAGGTGTCATGATCATCCTCAAGGTGGATACGATGTATACACAAGCTAGGGCTAATACCCTTGATATCATCAATACTATATCCTATGACACCCTTATATTTTCTCAACAACTCAATCAATTTTTGCAAGGAGATGTCATCAAGGTTAGCATTGACAATAAAAGGATATTCGCAATCATTCTCAAGAAAAGCATATTTGAGAGAGGGGGAGGGGGTTTCAAGTCTACCTTGGGAGGAGGCTTATAACTCTCCCCCCTTGGCCACGGTTTGGATCAATGGGAGCTCATCTTTGCTTTCTTGGGCATCCGTACGAGCTTCATTAAGTTGGGCTTCAATCTCCATGGCCTCTTTTGATTTTTCCATCCCCTCATTATCTTGGAGGGCCTCATAAAGCGTATCATGTCTCATGCTTTGTACCCTCTCATAAATAGCTATCTCCGACTCCACCGAGTCTACTCGCCACACCTTCTCCACCATAGGTTGCTTCAAGGTTTTCGAAAACTCAAACACAACTCTTTCATCGGCCACCTCGCAAGTGATCGTGTTGTTCTTGCAATTAATCACGGCTCCCATTGTTTTAAGAGCTTCTCTCCCTAGGATAAGAGGAGTATGAGGGTCCTCCTCCATATCCATTACAACAAAATAACAAGGTACAAAGATATTACCAACTCGAATTGGTATATCTTCGAGTTCTCCACAAGGTAGCTTAATCGAGCGGTCGGCTAATTGAATTGTCTTCCTTGAAGACACCATCTCAAACTTAAGCAACTTTGCAATGGACAAGGGCATTAAGCTCACACTTGCTCCCAAATCGGCCAATGCTCCTTTGGTCTGAAGATCTCCCAATTTCACCGGGAGAGTGAAACTACCTGGATCTCGTTGCTTGGGTGGCATTTGGCGTTGCACAAGCGCACTCACTTGGTGTGGAAGAGTGATGCATTGTTTATTGAGCTTTTTCTTGTTGGAGAGAAGTTCCTTGAGGAACTTTGCATAGGATTGCATTTGTGGCATGGCCTCAAGGAAGGGAATGTTGATTTCAAGACCTTTCAACATGCTCATGAACTTGTTGTACTTGTCATGTAACTTTCTCTCAACTATCCTTTCCGGAAATGGTGAGGGAGGATCGAATCTTGATGGTTGGACATTTGTTGATGTTTGCTTTTCTACCTCAACCTCTTTCTCCTTCTCAGCACTCTCTTTTTGGGTTTCATTTTCTCCTTTCTCAACAACTTGTTCTTCTTTCTCCGTATCCTCCCCTTGTTGCACCGCTTTAGGTCCTTGGTAGGATCTTCCCGACCTTAGGGAGATGGCCTTCACATGGTAGGAGTTTGCGGGATTCGGAGTAGGTTTACCGGGAAATTTCTCATTTGAGAGTTGAGAAACCCTCTCGGCTAGTTGGGCAACTTGATTGTCAAGGATCTTTTGGTGAGAAGTAGGTTTCTTGGAATTTTTGGTCAATTTTTCGATCAAGTTTTCTCAAATTTTGTTCAAATTGTTGAGAAATATTTTTGATGTTGTCTAGGATAAGAAGGGTGTCCGGAGATGGACTACCTTGGGGGTTTGAGGTGTTTAGGAAGATGGTTGGGGGTTGGTTTGAGAATTGATTTGGTGGAAGGGGCTTGTTGAAGTTGTTTCTAGCATTTGGATGTAAATAGGGAGCTCCTTGGTTCGCTTGATTGTTGAAATTGGTTGGTCCACCATAGTCATTGAACCTCGGATTAAGATTGGGGTTAGGGCCTCTCCAATTATCCATTTGATCTCTTTGATTATTGCGATAACCCATAGCCGCCACATGCTCGGGGTCCTTACCACCACAATAAGAGGTGTCGTGGTTGGTACCCCCACAAATTTCACATGAGAATGAGTTTACTTGCCGAGATGATGAAGAAGAAGCTTGCTCTTTCCCTAGCTTCTTGTCAAGAAGTTGCTCCATGAAAGCTTTGAGTGACTCTTGGTCAAGCTCAAATTTCCTATTAGCTTTTCCTTGGCTTCTTCTCTTACCACCCCATGAATAGTTGCGAACCACATCCTCAATTGTGTCTTTGAGTTGAGCTTGGGGAACTTTTCTCAATTGGCCTCCGGTTCCCGCATCAAGATTGGCTCTAATAATGGGATCAAGAGCATCATAGAAGAATCTAATAAGTAGAGGCTCGCTATACTCATGATGGGGGCAAGCTCTAACGTACTCATTAAATCGTTCCCAAGCTTGACCTAGAGACTCATCCGATTCTTATTGGAAGTTGGAGATCTTCTTTCTCATTTCCTGGGTCTTCTCCTCCGAAATACACTTTTTTAGGAAGGCTTTGGCCACCGCTTCCAAGTGGTCAAGGAGTTTGGCTTGAGATTCTTAAGCCACCTATAAGCTTTTCCCGCCAAAGATTGCAGGAAGAGATGCATACGGATGTATTATTGAGTGACTTGTTTCGTTTGGACCATGGCGCACAACTCAAGGAACCTATCAAGATGCTCAATGGGATTCTCATGCGTGGCTCCGGAAAATTGCTCCCTAAGCACCATTTGTGTATATTGTGGATGAATAGTGAAGTTTGTAGTGGTGGTGGGGAGCAAAATGCCACCGGTGAGCTCATAGTCCTCCGGATTACCAAAGTCTTGAAATAGAGGGTTGTCATCTTCGGCCATGGCTTCACTTGCCTCACTTGAGGAGTCAAAAAATATTTCCTCCTCCTCGGTTTGATGTTCAAATAACCTCCGAACTTGCCTCAAAGTACAGTCGATTTCCGGGTCAAAAGGAGTGGTAGGAATACCTTGAGATCTCCTTATCATTTAACAAAGCTATGCACACGGTTAATAATGACAACACAATAACAAAAAAAATGAAGATAAAAACAATTGATGGGCAATAAACTAAGTTTAAACAACACGTTGTCATCCCCGGCAATGGTGCCAAAACTTGATCGGTCCCCTAGGTGTCGTTACTTCCTATGGTTCCGGGTCAAGAATAAAATCACCTTAGTCTAACTAACTAGCCTAATAAGGTAGTATAGCGTAGTAAGGGGTCGTATCCACGGAGAAGCAAGGGGTTTAAGTAAACAACTAGACTAACTAAGGAAAATAGATTAAGAGTGATTAATCAATAAGACAAACACTAGGGATAGGGGGAATCATGGAACTCACAACAACAGTTTCAACAATATTTGGTAAGCAATGGTTCAAATCTATTGAGGGTCTTGGTCCAACATCAAGAGGTCACTCTCGCACACCTCTCAACACCGCCTACCCAACCCCGCCTATGAGGTCGTGGTCTACCCATCATCAAGCTATCACTAATATCAAGCTTGCTTTCACATATCCCAACATTAGCACAAGATTCAAGCACAAAGGTGATCAAGTTTCATGCTTTAACAATAAAATACCTTGATTCGAGCACCAAAAGAACAATCACCAAAACCAACCAAACATCATTCAAAATCATCACAAAGTTCCATTATTCCCCTTCCCTAGCTAGAAATCTAGCCTAGGAAGTAGAAAAACATAGTAAGACTAGTAAAAGCAACAATAAAAGGAGCAAACATACTAAAACTACTAAGCATGATTAGTGAAAACGAGAAAGATTGAACTTTTGAACAATAGACTACTAAAACTAATCAAGGCAAGCATAAAACTAAACAAATAACTAAAAATAAGCTAGGAAATAAGGATTAGAGACTAGAAATTACCAAAAGATTGATGCTTTGATTGATAAAAATGAAGAACAAAGGTTGAGTTACAACTTTCTCTCTCCTAAGAATGTGTTTTTCTCTCTCTAATTAACCTAGAAGAATGTGCTCATTACTTAGGACCCTTTTTTCCGGAATTCAAAGCTTTTTCTAAATGTCTTAAGAGAGGGTATTTATACCCCTCACAAATACAACTCAAAGTAAGGGCAAAACAGCGAAAAAAAAAAAATCGGGAGTCGAACCATTCGAGCTCCCGCTCCATGCGTGGAGCGCCAGCTCTGAGCCAAATGTAAGATTTTCTTCAGCAGGTCGAAGCTCCCGCTCCATCCGTGGAGCGTCAACTCTGAGCTTAAGTGAGGTTTCCCTCCTGCAAGTTGAAGCTCCCGCTCCATAAGCTGGAGCTCCAGCTTCAAATTCTCGGTAAAGTGCATGTATAACATGGGACTCGGAGCTCCCGCTCCATGTGTGGAGCGCCAGCTTTGGCTCTGTTTCTACTCTTCTTTGCAGTTTGAAGCTCCTTATCTCCATCCAAAGACTTCCTTTTGCCATTCCAAGCTTCGACAATCTCGATTAGGCCGCTACGGAACCTAAAAGAAGATAAGAACAAGTCATAGCATAAGGTGTTCACAACATTCAATCTTCACATGAATAGAAAGCTACCTACAACTCCCAAAAAGACTCAAAATGCATGAAGCTAGTAGATTCACTAACACTGAACAAAGCTAAGCTAAATAAGCATAAAAATGGACAAAATAAAGGCTTAATTAGGGTGGAAAGAGGCCATAAAAGCGGCCTTAAAAGCCACTTATCATATGTATGATGTTATAAAAACTATTTTCAAAATATAACAATTATTATTTTACGGGATGTAGTTGTAATTACTTAGCTTTTACTCAACCAACCAACCGTGAGGAACTCATAATTGCACGAAGAAACTTTAACGAATTCATCTTTCAAATCAAGTTCTTCATCTTTCTAATCAAGTTCTTCATCTTTCGCTTATGTTCCTCTTCTCAAATCATCAAATCCATGAGTAAGCATTTACACAACCATTGACTTCTAGGAAATAATAAAGATTTGATCACCCTTGTTTACCTTTTTTTTTCATTCCCTTTTTTTTTTATAAACAAGGGTGTCATTATAAGTTATTGCATTTGTCCTAGAATGTCACATTTATATTGATTTCTTCCTTATTCCCCCTGAGCTCCTTACCATTCCTTCATCATTAGGAACTTATATGATTAGTTCCATCTAATAATAAATCCTTTTGAGCATTAATTGATAAATCACAAAATACTTTCTTCTCACTTCTTCCACAACTTCCCCCTCAAAATGTATTTACTATTTATCACTCTTTATGCATCGTTGAACCATAAAAAGTCATGAATTTTAAATTAAATTAGAGCACATGGGAATTAGGAGATTTGAAGTGACAAGATATGAATGGAATGAGGAATTAATCAGTCAAAGGGTAATTGAAGAAATGTGGTGTGAACTGATTATAGTTGACTAAGAATAGGTTTGTTCCCTCTAAAATTGAAAGGAATATATTATGGGAAATTACCTGTCTTGTTCCATCAAGGTTTCTTTCATTGTACCTTTGGCAACTTAGGATTTTAATGTTAGATAGCATCCATAATTCTATTATGAGACCTCTAACACTCTTAGGCAAGTGAGTATGTTTTACGACACAAAAATTAAGTGTAACATATTTACGCTAGTGTGCATATATATAATCACTTCATTTTTAGTATGTGTAAGAGCCCAATTCGACAAAACTTTTGGCAAAGAATATGTTTATACTCAAGTCATACTTCATTAAGTCTTGTTCCTCTAAACAGTCCATGAATATGTGAAATTATAAAGAACATATTTTCACTTAATTTAAAGCAAGACTTATAAAAGTTATGCATTCATATTAATAATTAAACGATGTAATGTATTAATTATAATACAATGTGAATAGGAACATCATAACTTAAGTCACATTTCACCACGAATATAAAATTACCGCAAGTACTGGACAGATTTTGATGACTTACTTTTGAGTTCCTGAACTGCTAGTTCCATCATTTTGATGTCTTCACATCTGATGGAAACTTTCATTCCAACTCGACTCATACTCATCATTCTTCAAAAGTTCCTTGACATGTTTTTGTCCTTGCATCATTATGTTCCAAGAAAGTAGTTGTGTTCCCATCATGCTCATGTACGCACTTGCTTATAACGTTAGCAAAAACCCTTGCATAAAATAGTTAGTTGTACCAAAAATATTATCCATATTACGATGTACAACTTACTAAGTCAATTCCTCTTGAAAACAAAAATTATTGTCAATTTTGAAATCATTTTTCAAGAAGAAACTTGATGTTGTTCCTCATAGATTTCCAAAAAATTTATTGTGAACACATTGAAAATCTATTTGGAACAATCTAAATCCCATGTAAACAACAAGAAATTATAATATACAATTATCTCATGACCTAGCTACATGAATAAAAGTTACCTCAAAGTCAATACCTTTGTTTAGTTGTTCCTATCAACAACTAACCTTGTATAGAGTTCCTTTGTCGATGTCACTATGAATGAATCGCAGGAGTACTTCTTATCTTCCAGTTAGAGGCAAGGAACTCGAATACTGGAAGTATGAAACTCCCTTGTTCCTATTAGTTACATAGGAACTCACTTCCATATATTGATTGAGTTGAACTTCTATTTCAGGAATTTGAACTTGATCTTTATATTTTAAGCTCTTCTCCATGAGGTCATATAGCTGGCTATTATTGCTTTTGAGAGTGACATATTTCATGTTAGGAATTCTAGCTCCATAGGAACTCGTGAGTTCAACATGAAAATCATCTTTAACCTGTTTACTTGGAACAAACAAGTTTGTTTCAATCAAAATAATATGCTCACTCATTATTATGCACATCGTTTTCTTTGTTGTAAACTTGGTATGCTTTGCAATTGAAGGCGCATCACAGGAACATTGCCTCTTCACTTATATCATCAAACTTCCCTAGTAGAATCTTCTACTTTTTGAGTTCGTAGGGTGTGTTGTTGATCAAAGATGTAACCATATCTTTGTTGATGATTTAGAAGTAGTATTGACGATTGTTGTCCGAAGTTCCTTTCCGGTTATAATTTTCTTCACTTTAAAAGCTTGTAGTCAGTACATATTTTCCTGCAAAATCATCAAACTTGTTTGGAACTTCGTTCCATTGTTAGATCTCGAATATAATAATTTGTGACTACTTAAACTTTTAATCTTCTTAGCAATGATTACACATTCTCCGGAATATTCATCTTTGCTATTAAATAAAAGAATCAAGTGTCCCTTAAATAAATATCAACTACAACCTAGACAAATCTCCTTCAAATTTTTAATTTAAACACTTAAGACGCCACGCAAATTCACATGAAAAGGTTCCAAGAATTTGTGGTGCATACCAACTTTTTTGAAAGAAGATAAGATCACATACTGTCTTCATGGACATAGTTAACAAACTTTATCCTTTAGGAACTAGATATAAGAAATACTTATAATCAAGCTCATTGGTCTAAGTTTTTCAACCACGATGAAGTTAGAATATTATCATTTTGAAAGATATAAGTAGATCATCTATAATAACTAGTTATGTCATGTTGTTGTTAGAAACCAAATAGAGATCCATAAAGCATGTACTCCCTACTTGATTCCCTTCAAGTATGACATTTCTAGCTTTTATTGATGACGCAATTTTATTAGCAAAACAACCAGAGTTAGTGAGCTTTTAAAAACTTTAAACAGAATGTGCTTCATTAACTCGACAATAAAGATATTTACAATGGAACAAGAACTTAACTTACCAACATTTGATTATTAAACAATCCTACCATTTTAAGTTGGTTTATGAAGCTACAGTTCCTTCATCATAAGCATGTAGCGAGAGTAATATTGATTTGTCTATCATCATAGGCTTGGAACACTCGTTGTCAAGCTATATGTTACGAGTTGTTCCCCCTCACTAAATATTATTTGTTCCTTCAGTTTGGGTTGTCATAAACTAAGAAATATAATCTAAAGACAAACCCAAAAAGAAATACTTTGTGCATTTTAATATTAGTAGGTTAGTCAAAAGAGATAATATAGTTAAAGCATAAAATGAAATAAAGTTCCAATAAAAATATAGTCTCATATGAAAATGAACTTCTGCTTTGTTCAAGTGAACTAAGATTAATTTCAAAAGAATTAGCAACTTGTGCCAAATGTTGGAATGTTCCTATACCATTTAATAATTCCACTAATCTTAGTTTACCATCGCTTCTTTCAAATCAATTGTCAATGTTTCTTGATTTGAGAAACTGATTTTATGCATTTAATTTGGTGGAAATTGAATAAGTAGACAATAGGAACAATTGGCTATTAAGAGAGAATAAAGGCAACGATACTTTAATTACTTAACTCACTTAATCACTTAGTCGGGCACACTTAGAACTTCATTAATTAAGTTCTTATATAATAGTCATTTGGATTAAACGTCACATTAGATCATAGGATCATGGATTTGTGGCTTTAGAAAACATTGTTCCTTTGCTTGAGGAACAAGCACATCATGCTTCACTCTATATACGTTCAATTGAACGTGTTATATCCAGTATCTCATTTTCCTAATTTCTAGGAATTTTTTAAGCATGATCTCTTATTATTTTCTCTTATCCTAAATAAAAGTTTAATTTCAATTTTCTTTTTAATAATATCTAAGAAGATTTTTCTTTAAATATGAAAGATTTAATTTTTAAAACAAAATAAAATTTTTCCATAACCAAAAAGATTTTCTTTAAAATGATTTAACTTAGTCAAAATCTTTTTCCCTAAAACCTTCCTAAATTTTAGCCTTAAACTTCTATTTTCATTAGGACGTGAATATCGGTTAATAGATCTCGTTGATTCATGCTTAATTACTATGTTCCTATGACTATATTAGAGTTCCTTTGGTTCATTTTAGTTATGCCAATACGTCCGCTCCTTTCGGAGGAACTAACGATCATTCTCTTATTACATCTCGCAAGTTCCTTTACCAATATTAATTATCTCCATAGTCAAATCTACAAAATATAATTATACTTGCACAAAACTTGAAGAGAAGCTGGATTGAAATAATTCATATATATGTAAAAACCACAAAACAACTTCTCTTTCATAACCTTCTACGAGTCATGTATTAATAAGGGATATTAAAAAACATATTTGAGAATAATAATGACCAAGATATATAGTAGTATGTAAAGATTATTACCCAATTTCCTAAGAAATATATTTTACCTCTTACATACTTTTTCTAGCTTTTGTAGTGAGAGGAACTCATGTCTAGAACTACTTTCTAGAAACAACCTTTACATTAAGAGATGTAGGTTCCTTTCACATGACCTACAAAATAAGCAAGTTCTTGGTTTTGGTACCCAAATATATGTTGGGTCCTTTCTTGTTAGTAAGAGCAACATAAAATATCCATATTCATGATGCATAATTACACTCATTTGGCAAATGAAGAATAATATGAGCGCAATATAACATGCCAAAGATAATGGATTTCCCTAAAGATGGGAAACCAAGTTCCAAGAGTAACAAATATGCATTGTTCCATACGAGTCGTTCCTTGAACCATTTCTAGTATACTTGATTCCTTGATATTTAAAAACAATTTGGAAATTTGAATTTTGTCTTAAAAAAACGGCTTTAAAGTTATCCAAAATTGCTATAAAAACATCAAAGCTAAATAAAACAATTTTACTAGAAATACTATAAGGAACAAGTTTCAAATTAATGTATGCGTATAAAGAATATCTCAAGTAAGAGATACTTACATCAAATGGGTCGTTGATAATCCTTGGGTGACTTTAAATTGATAATAAAAAGTCGGCTTCCAATTGTTCATTTGAATGACGTAGGGTTGAGTTCTTTTCTCGTGCGAGTTCCTTCTTCTTGCGGGAACTTAACTCACCGGGGTTTCCCCGCTTATCACGAGTTCCAGGCTCGATACCAATTGTTAGTTCTATAGGAACACTACAAGAGGGGGATAAATTGTAGTGTGGAACTTATTGCCCAAATAATGCGGAATTTAAAACATAAACAATAAGGAACCGAAAGTGCAATAGAGATTTTTACGTGGAAACTTCTTGTCAATATAAGAAGAAAAACCACAACCTCCTTAGGATTTAAACTCTTCACTATAATAGGGAACCTCCTCTGTTACAACCTATTACATGCCCAAGTTCCACTCAGAACTTCAACTCTCTCACAAGTTCCACTAGGAACTCTAACTCTCTCACAATCTCCACTCTATACTCTATACTCTATACTTAACTCTAAGTCTTTCAAGAGTTCCCATAACTCTTTACAAAAGGTTTACTCAAACCCTTCACCCCTAGATAGACTTCACCCTTAGTCTACTCATAAACAACAAGAACTTACTCAAGTTCCTAACTCGAACTTGATACAAGAACTTACTCAACCTCTTAACCAAATCCCCATTACAAGAGTTCACTCAAACCCTTTAACCCCAAACTCAAATACAGACATTGGATAATATAGTTTAACTCTAGTATGTAGAAACTCAAGAACCGTAAAGGAACATGGCACTTGTAGGAACTTAGAACTCATAGGAACTGACTCAAAACAAGGAATAGAAAAACATAATTCTTTTGTAACATTAATCCTAAAGCCAGACTTTATAGAATGTCACAAGTCAGACCCTATGGAATACCAGTCAGACAATTTGAAACTTAATTGAACTTGTATATTTATAGCAGTCATTCAGAATGAACGTGGGATTAATCATGTGTTAGTGGTTCAATCATATTCCCATGATGTTCCTCAACTAAAGGAAGACGTTCCTTTTGTTATCCATGATCTCCACGATCTCAGTTGAACGTGGGAGATGGAAATGTTAATGCTTCCTAAAATCTAGAATTTACTTGTGCAACAATATTTTAAATTTGGTTTTTAATTAAAAACTATTTTAATTAAGAAAGCCAAAATTAAATCTTTTTATCAAATAATATCTTTAAAGGATTTTCTTTTAAATCCGAAAATGATTTGATTTTGGAATAAAGATAAAATCTTTTCCATAAAAGATCTTTCCTTTAATATCAGATTTTGAACCACATAAAATCATTTTCCTAAAATATAGCCTTTAAAAACTCAACATATTCCTTTTAAGCGTTGCACAATATTTTACACGCCTAGTTCCTTTAACTGCTACTTTGTTCCTTAACTTAGATTAATAGTACCAGCACGTCTGTTCCTTAGAGAGGAACAGACAGACAGTTTCTTTACAAAAACTCATTATACGTATTATAAATCTAGGCTTTTTATTTTCCAAAAATTAAAAAGATAAAATTAAATAAATTAAAATCAGATTCCTAAAGAAACCTATTTTATTAAACCTATTCTATTTAAAACTTATCTTTTATTTTAAAACTAAAACATATCTTTTATATTAAAACTAAAACTTATCCTAAAACAACTAATGCATATTATTTATAAATAATTAACCAAGTAGAGATTTATTAAGAAACTAACGCTAAATAAATTCCTATAGCTTAAGATATTTAATATGCATCAGACTTATTGACTCTTAAATACTTTTGACTCTAAGTTCCACGAGTTCCTTCATGCTCCATGCTGCTCCAACTCAAGAACCACATGTTGATAGCTCCACCTCTGGAACTTCGGTGTGCTAGTTCCTTTAAGAAACTTCGCACTCATAGTTCCTGCTTAGGAACTTCTTGTTTCAACTCTGAAACGTCATCTTGCTGCTCCCACTCAGGCAGAACTTCATATTCAATGTTCCTCTTAGGATGTACCTAGGAACAGCTTTGTTTGTGTTCCTTATAGTAACTCTTTTAGGAACTTCACTTGTTGGAAGTCCTTCATGATGTGATATATTCAACCTTCCATGACTTGTTGCATGTTAATGTAATATGCACATCTCAAACACACATGTTAGTTAGATAATCATCATTTGTTTACAATCATCAAAACACTACATGACTCAACAATGTGTTTGGAGGTTTTATGATAGATTTGAGTGTTTAGAATTCACGGTTTTGGATTTAGTCAGTGTTGGACCTCTTAAGAAAAGCCGAACAAGATTAACAGCAAACGAACTCTGTTAGTTCTCAAGTTTTTCCAACATAAAGTTCACTTACTGAACCCCCAAAATGACCTATTATACTCCTAAAAACTCAAAGAAATGAAGGAGATATGGTCACAAACCTTTGGGTAAAATTTATGATAGTTTTCTGGCGGTTTTTGTGTTAAGGCTTTAGGGAAACGTGTTTAGGGATGTGTTTAGGATTTTAAGATTGCCCTCATACAACCATGAGCTATGATACTAAATGATACTTATTTATTAAGCACTTGAGAGCATTAAGATTAGAGAAGATAAGTTTTGGATTTGAGGGAAAACAAAGAACAAAAACAGGTTTGTATTTCTACAAAAAAACCACCACTTTTTTCACAACCCCAATGAACCACCGCTCAAGGCTATAACAAGGTGAAACAACTTGTTATACAACCTACTAAGTTAGCTAAGCTCTCAAATCAACGTATAACAAGCAAACTAGCAAAGATTTTGTTTGGATACACAAAACCATCCCAGCTTTGGCAGAAACCACACGTGATTTCTAAAATAGAAAACTCTGAAATTACTTATCATTCAAAGCTTAAATTTTAAAGCTAATAGTAAACTATTTATTGTACAACATATCCAAAAATCATGGCAAAATAAGAAGTAAAAGTATATTAAAAATATCTTAAAAGATGACTAAGCTACTAGAATTTCGGACAGAAAGACCCTTCTTTATTCTTTGGACTGTAACTTTTGATTGGCTGCGAATTTAACCACAATTGGAAGGTTTCCTGCACTTGAAGATCTTTCAAACCGTTGGTCACACGTCCCAATATGATAAGGAAAAGATCTTTCAATTGCCTACAAGTTCACGCCTACCAGTAGTCATTTTAGGCCAACTTCTCCTCTTTCCTTCTTAGGAAGGAGATCTTCCTATTGGACCTCTTCCCTTTATTTCTTAATCTCCTTAATAATCAATGATGTAATCTATGATGATGTAAGCACAAAAGTTAGAAGGAAATCTTAACAAAATCATTACGAACTTAACAATCTAAAACCGGCTTAACCTAGCTAATTAACTAACTTGCTAATTAGCACTTTCGCTTAAAGTAATAAGGTTTAAAGTTTAAATGACATTAAAACACTACTTGATTTCATATTAAAAAAGAACTTTCGCTTCGGAATACAAGTGCTTCTTGTTCCTAACCTTGGACCGTTGCTTGTTGTTGCTTCATTACCACCTGGATTATAGAAAATTTAAGCCCTTGAAGATCTTAATAATCCTCAAGATCAACCAAACCCAGAAACTAAACAAACTTATGATTAATTTCGGGATCAGGTCAGATGCATATGCATTAATTTTTGTGAATTACAACATATTTTTTGTTGAAAAACAAGGTGTCCTTATATTTTCTAACTAAATCACTTAGAAATTCTTATACAATTATTTGGCCAATCAAATATTACATTCAACCTCATAATCAAAAATATACATACTGCTAGTTCATGCTCATAGAAGCAAATCACAATTTTACCCAAATTTCTTCATAAAACCAACGATTTTTTCACCATATACCCCTGACTAATTTTTTTTTGCACCGTATACCCTTTCAACTTTCCAAATTCACCATATACCCCTCACGTTTCAAAAAATACAACAACATGCCCTTTTGACTAACGGAAGGCTAACGTCGTTAGTCATTAACCCCTAATCCCCCCTCTAACCCTAATCTAGGTTGCACCGATTCGGGTACGGGGACGGATACGGGTACGGGGACGGAAAACGACAAAATTACAATTTCAAAAAACGGGTACGGCTTGGATTCGGCAAAAAAATATATATATATTTTAATGAAAAATATTACGTTCAATTTTTCCTACATCTACATTAAATTTTTGTACAAAAATATTAAAAGACATGCGTATGAAACTATAGAGAAAAAGCTTTCCTTCTTATAAATAATTTCATTTTAGTTTAGCAAAAAAAAAAAAGAAGAAAAGAAGCGAGTAAGTCGATAACATACTAAACAAAGTTGTGCAAAGAGCCAAAGACAGCTGTAAATATAATAGTATAATACACCACTCACTTTCACCTTTTCACGTGCCTTTTTTTAATTTAACTAACTCTTCCCCTTCCCCTTCCCCTTCCCCCACATACTGTACAAAAGAAAAAAAGAAAGAAAGTAAACCAGAAAATGACTTGCTCTTTCCTCTGATCTTCTTTCCTTCTCTCTCTTCTGATCTTCTTTTTCTCTCTCCTCTAATCTTCTAATCTTCTTTCGTTCTCTCTCCTCTGGTCGACAATTCTAAGACAAACAACTAAATTTAAAATGCAAAATCTTGATAAGAGAATAAAACGACCGGCGATAAGAGGCGGCGGCGAACTTTGAAACGGCCGGCGAGAAGAGGCGGCGACGAATCCCAGGAGTTCGCCCCTTTCGCAGGTGAGTAGAGAGAGAATTTGGGGATTTTGAAAATGAAACCCTAGATTGTGAAATGTTATCTTGGGCCTCTGACATTTTATTAAGCCAGGGAAGACGTTGGGTACGTGGGTTTGGTGTGAAATACGTAACCAGCCCGTCCCCGGTGTTCGAGTTCCCCGTCCCCAACAACGGCCCGCGTACCCGGCTCCACAGATTCGTTACCGGGTACGAATCCCGAAGTGAATCGACCGTACTCGGTACGTACCCGTACCCGGTACGGGAAACAGTCGCTGGGAGGCGTACCCAGGCAACATAGACCCTAATTAACTACCCTCAACCTATGCCAAACCCTAGCCCTAGTCCCTAATCTAATACTCCACCCCTTACCCCACCCACTCCCCCACCTTACCCCAAAGACCCACCCACTCCCCTCTTACCCCACCACCCCGAAGCCCCCCTCCCCACTCTCTCGCGCAGCCCCCTCCCCATCCCTCCCCCCCACCACCCTCAGCCCCCTCCCCACCTCGCATCTCCCGACTCAATTTCCCCTCCCCTGTAAACTCGCCGAGAGAACAACAAAAAAAAGGCATGAAGGGGGTTCGATTTTCGCGCATCCGGGTTCTTTGTGGCGGGGAGGGGGGTTCGATTTTCGCGCATATGGGTTCTTTGTGGTGGGGAGGGGGTTCGTGACGGGGGAAGGGGCGGGGAGCGGGGTTCGCGCAATAGGGGGAAGGGGGAGGAGATGGGGGTTCGAGCGATAGGGGAAGGGGAGGGAAAGGGGTTCGCACGACGAGGGGCGGGGAGGGGGGTCGGCGGGGGTAGGGGGAGGGGTGGTGGTGGTGACGAGGGAAGGGGGAGGGGGAAGGGGTCAGTGGGTTAAGGGGAGGGGTGGTGGTGGTGACGAGGGAAAGGGGAGGGGGAGGGTCGGTGGGTTAAGGGGAGGGGTGGTGGTGGTGTAAGGGGAGGGGTGGTGGTGGTGAAGGGTTAAGGGGAGGGGTGGTGGTGGTGACGGGTGAAGGGGAAGGGGGTCGGTGGGTTAAGGGGAGGGGTGGTGGTGGTGACGGGTGAAGGGGAGGGGGGTCGAGGGGAAGGGGACGGGTGGTGGTGGTGGTGGGTGGTGGTGAATGGTGATGGGGTGGTGGTGCAGTGGGGTAAGGGGTGTTTAGGGTTAGGGCCCAAATTAGTGGTTAGGGTTAGGGCCTAAGTTAGTGGTTAGGGTTAGAGCCCAAGTTAGTGTATTAAATTAGGGTTAGAATTAGAATTAGGGTTTGATTTAGGTTACTTAATTAGGGTTAGGGGAGGATTAGGGCCTAATGACTAACGGAAGTCTAACACCGTTAGTCAAAAGGGCATGTTGATGTATTTTTTGAAACGTGAGGGGTATATGGTGAATTTGGAAAGTTGAAAGGGTATACGGTGCAAAAAAAAAAGTAGTCAAGGGTATATGGTGAAAAAACCGTAAAACCAATTAAATAACATAAAACTCAATTAAATGCTAAAATTCATATCTTTAATCAATCTGTTAAACAGGGAACAACTTAATTACATCAAACGCAAAGTATACAGTAAATATAATCCCAATTCAACTTAAAATTCGTCTTAATTTCTCCAAGAATTTTATAATATTTGAAAATTCTTGAATTCCCAAATAGAGTGAAGTTGTGTACCTTAAACTTCAAAGCTTATAACTTGATTAATTCCTTCTCTTCAAGATGATTTCCTTATCTCCATAGCAAACTCAAACATGCATTAACATTCACAAAAATTTCGTAAGAATCTCATTAAGATAAGTGGTTTAGTTAACCCAAGTATTTGATATAACTTACTATTTTCCTTAGTGGCAAAGATGCGTAATTTCTTCAACTTCCTTAGGCTTTAAGCTCAAAATAATAGCTAACACGTGTACAACTATAGATGCTTAACACTTCATTACACTATTTTCATTTTCCAATAAGTTGCATACTTATAATCACACAAAATTACGCAAGCACAATTAACATAGAAAGCACATGTTATAATGAGACTTATCATATTATAAGAATATTTGCCACACATTTCTTAACAATCCCTAATTAATACATTACTCACACAAATTACACTTAATCATTCAAATTTTACTTCTAATCTTTCTTAAATAAATCGAGCTATTGCACTTAGGATGTCTCTCTTCAATAGCCTATGAACTATGGAATGACTGAGCTCTAATGCTATGGCAAAGGACCCAACTATGGTGCTTAGTTTGTGAGGGATCCCTATCATAAATCATCCAATATCTTGGGTTTTCAACCACTAGTCCCCACTTTCCTGTTTGCTACATTAACCTCAAGTTCACTCAATTTATGTTTCTTAACAGTTGTCCATAATCTAGACAAAGTTGACCTACTTATTGCATACTTCAATGAATATAAAATTAACTCACTACAGGCAGTAGCAGATAGGTCAAATATAATCTCTCTTCTCACTTGGGTTTGGCACATTAGGTTCTTTGTTAACACCGACATTTAAGTGATTTCCTTCCTCTTCATCCTCATTTTCATGTTCTAAATTAGTTTCAAAATAGTACCATACCTTACCATCTTCAAGCCTTCATCTTCGTGATTTTGTTCATTTGTGCTTCCAAGTGAAGCAACTCATTCACACCGACCTCATTAGGAGAATCCACCACTTGCTCTTCATGTTATATGAGTTCATCCGCATCCATTTTAGGTTGATCTCCAACCCCGATGCTAAGAACCAGGCCTCAAATAAATCATCCATGATTTGTACTCATAATGATGTGTGTGCAAGAACCAGGCCTCAAATAAATAATCCATAATTTGTACTCATAAAAAAACTGCCTTTTATAACCAACTTTGTTCAAAAAACTACCGTTTAAAAAATTTCTTTAAAAAAACTACCTTATATAACAAATTCATTTCAATATACTACCATTTTACGTTTATATTTAATACTAATCGATAAATTACAATCGTCGTAGGTGTTGTTGCCGGTGGGGTAGCGAGAAAAGAGGAAAGAAACGAGAGGGGAAGAAAGAAAAGCAATTTGGTGACTCAATTATTAGTGATTGAAACCCATTAATAGTAAAATGGTAGTATATTGAAAGAAATTTGTTATATAAGGTAGTTTTTTGAAAGAAATTTTTTAAAAGGTAGTTTTTTTAAAAATGTTGATTATAAAAGGTAGTTTTATGAAAATTTTCCTATTAGTTTGTATATGTGCATGTGAAAGTACAATTTTTTTTTAAAGTCCCCTCCCCTTTTTTCAAACAAAATGGGGTATGTTAAATATGTAGGGACAATTTGCTTTTTGGCTAAACTTTGTAATCACCTTTCTAATTTATAGTCCCCTACTTTTTCTCTCTAGATGCATTGGTTTCCCCCCACATTCTCTATGTTCTACTTACTGTGAGAAGGAGGAAGTATATCCCCAGCTCCTCACAACCACTTCAGGTAAGATGTATAAAAAAATTCAAAATACTATTTCAATTCTCCACCCTTGACAACTCAACGCCTCGTAAAGAGGTTAATGGGCAGATTGGCTTGTGGACATGATTACTATATATAGCGAGGAAGATGGTTCTACTAGTACGCGATTAAGTACGTATGTGGGTATGCTTTGGGCCATTTGGAAAACGCGTAATGATCAGGTCTTCAGACAATCCAATGCTACAATGGGAAGTCTTTGGAGAAACATTGATAATAGTCGACAACAACACTTAACATACTCCCAAGAACAGCAGTTGCTTCATACTCTATCAAATGAGACGAGTGTCCCCCGTGTTTTAGAGTAGCTATTATCGAACAACAAAGACAGGGTACTCCGGAAACTCGTATAATGCTAGTTGGTTCCTTGGAACGTAAGATTCAAAACGGAGTGGTAGCTTGGATTGCCAATCCTGTAACACCCCAGAATTTCAAAGACCGAAAAGAATGAAATAATAATATAATTAATAGGACGATGGCGGAAACATCGTCTTCTGGGAATGTCACTACTACAAGATTATTGTGTTAAATAACTAAGTGATAAAAACAAACATAAATAAATACTATAAGTAAATTTAATTACTTAGATTAAAATCGAAAAGAGAAAACTATCTCAAACTAAATAGAAGTCTAGAACTAAAACCCCTAATAGATTATTTCTCGCATCTCAACCCGAGCCCAAAATCAAAGAAAATCCCCATCAACAAAACCTGCAAAATATACAACAAATATCCACAATCAGTGGGGAGTAACTAGCAGTTCTCCCAGAACAAAAGCAATCAAAGTACGATTCAGACATAGATTAATAAGAAAGGAAATAATTAAGTCAAGTTAACTACAATATGCATTCACTTCCATATAACTCACAAATAACGCAAATGAATAATAAATAGCAAGTGAGTTTGATAAAAATAAATAAATCATCTCAAGAGTACTTTTAGAAAAATAAAAGTATAGGTAAAACAAGTGTCTGAGACAGAAACCGAACGCTAGTGATTCGCAAATCACTTCCTAAGGTTTGTCAGATCGCAATCTCCAGGTCAGTCTATGGGCTTACGTTCCCCACTGCCTGTGTCTAAGAATGGCCAAACTCCCGATGCAGGGTAGAACACGCAGAACTCCCTGACCTCTCGGACGACAACAATTAACCCAGGCTTACCCCTAGTTCGCAAACCAGGTGGTTGGCATGTTCTTCACCGGGGACTACATCTATCCCACCGGATGTTCTTATCTCAAAATAAAATCATAAATATCATCAAAGTCTCATTCATTTCAAAAATATTCGTCAAAAGGGATGCCACCCGGCCTTATACCCATAATTCATCAAAAGTAATTCTTCAAAAAATCCTCAAAATAAATCACTTACAAATTTTCAACAAATATCTCTCACAATAACACTTGAACATTCCAAAACATCAACAATGACAATATACTGGTTTTTACAGCAACCACACTCAATCACAAATACATCACCAATTAACTCTAAATCATATTCATTAAAAGAGTAATAACAATTAAATCATTTTATTTCATAAATCAAACCTAAACATGTGGTTACCCAAATGATGCATACTGTATACTACTGAAAATCAGAAACCCAGAATATATTAAATTATAAATTATATCTGATTTACAAGCCCTCAAACAATTTAATAGTGTGTCCTCAATTTCATCACAAAAACACCATAATAATTATGAAACCTACAAATTCGAGCATCAAAATCACACAAAAATTATCATATAACCCTAATAGCTCTACTGACATGGTACAATTTTTATTTATAATTTTCGGACTCAAAAAGTATTTTTAACAGTTAATATACAGATTCCTCAAATAAGCCATTAAAATAATTAAAAATATAAACAGACGCCCAAAAATTACCAAAAATTCACATAACATGTAAAAACTCACGGAAATACATATTATTCAAATAAAGTAATTTTTCAGCCTCTATAAATAATTTTCATGAATTATATACTGACTGAACAGAAATTACAAAAACAGATATATCAATTAATTAAAACAGTAAACAGTAGATAAAAAATATTCTAAGGCATGGAATACATTATAAGCATGTAACATGATCTAATAAAAATGATTTCATCAATTTTAACAGTCGTTCAATAATTATTATGAAATTTAGCCAAAAACGCACAAAATACTAATTAAATCAAATAAATATTAAAAATCATGCGAAAATTATTTTCCTCTACACAGTATTCACATAGCATGTGTCACGTATGTTCATGTCAAATTTCATCAAAAATCTCATTCAAAAAGTATTTTAGATAATTCCTAACGTATTAATCTAATACCGAATAATACTCTAATCACTATGTTTCTAGGATAACAACTAGTTACCTGGATCATCGGGAGGAGAGATGAGTCTAAAGAGACAATCACGAGTTAAGCATGCAATCCAAATCCTCTTCTAACCCCAAGGCATAACGAACGAGAATTGTAGCAACAAGACACTAGGCATTTCTTCTTGAACGTTGAAAACTCTTGTTTCGCACTGCTCTGTTACGACCATGATTCCCGATGATAAAAATCTCAGATTATAAATCGCTCCGGTCAGAATGTAGAACAAGACGTTATAAACGTTGTGTCCAAATTTGAAGACGATCTAACGGTTAGATCTCCGGCTACGGTTATTTTCGTGAAGGTGCGACAGGAAAAACCGGGTTGAACTTTCTATTCTTTTGCTCTTCCTTTTCTCTCTTTCTTTTCTTGAAACGGTGGGGGGGTTAAATGAGAATGATGCTGCTGAACTTCTTTGAATAAAAATAAGAATTTTATGGATGTTTAATGGTTGAAATAAGGGGTTTTAATGAATGAGAATAATTAGGGGGGTTACAAAGCAACAAAGAGTCATGAGAAAAACAAAAGAGAAAAGAAAAGGAGAAGGCTCCCCTTAATCCTTCACTTGGCCGGCTGCCCCAAGCCCAACACCCACACAAACTTTCGGCCCAATTCAACAACGATCCATGCTCCGAAAGCCCGATACGCGATAAAACGGTTAATTCCTAAATCGCGCCTAAACTTTGAACATACTTAATAATGAAAATAATTCTAATAAATTTTATTATAAATATAAATATAATGCACACATTAACACACCATATAATAAAATAATAATTCGGCTCCCAAATTATAAAGAATAAAAATCATTGATCTAGAGAAAATAATAAATTATTTTTTTTTTTACGAAAAGAATATCATTTTAAAATAAACTAACACCAAAAATAAAGAGGGAAAATTACGGGGTGTTACAAACACTCCCCCTTAAAAGAGTTTCGTCCTCGAAACTTCAAAACAACCAAGAGACAAAAGAAAGTACTCTAGATAAAGAACATTAAGAAAACAGAAATCGATGGATTTTAGTTACGAATTAAACAACTTTGCAGGTATAAAAATTTGATAACTCAAATAATATACATTTTATTTTGGAAGACCAAAAATAGTTGTACAGTAAATAAGCACGGTAACAACCATCATTTATACAATGTGAAAGAACCAAAGACAAGAGAAAATTTACGGTAAAAACGTTTGCACAATAAACTATATGTAATTTTGTAAAAGAAGCAAGAATAAATATTTACGTAAAGTTATAAAAGAACAAATCCGACCATACATAAGTATTTTTAGAAAAGAAACGAAGAAGAAAAAAGTTCGTAAATAGATAGTCAAACCAATTTAAATAGAGCTATCCACACGGGCTTATACTCCACTTAAAGAGATAAGAGCACTTTAATAAAGAGTAGCTAGCTGCTTTATTAAAATAGCACTTACGAACACAAGTCATGACATATGTTATAAGAGCGTACGCCTCCTAAACATATATATGAAAAATTAAAGTTCGCAAAAGAAATTGAAAACTTTAAAATAAATTTCACAACGACGAAACACTAATAATAAATAGGCGATAAAGTAATAAATTATTAACAACAATTATAAAATTTGCTATGTCGACACAAATGTGCATGGAACCACCCATTGCAATCTAGTATCAACAAAACAATATTTGAAAGCCAACTTATCAAATCGACATTAGAGTTTACTGGAATCACCCAATATAAACTTAATATCAACTCAAAAAGGAAATTAAATCAAAACAGATAAAATGCATCAACTTATCAAATTGACATACAAGTCACAGGAATCACCCATTATGACTCAATATCAACTCAAACAAGTTTAAAATTTAGACTTATCAAATTGACATACATGTCAAAGGAATCACCCATTATGACTTAATATCAACTCAAACAAGTTTAAAATTTAGACTGAGTATATAAATTTCCTTTCCAAAGAATATAAAACAAAATAGTTAAAGTCAGATAATTAAATAAGAAGTAAAGAAAACAACCAAAATTTTGATAAGAAATGAGAAAGCACTAAATATATAAACAAGAAACAACAAATAGTAAACGAGATCCTTTCACGCATTTGAGTTTGAAAAATAATGCTAATAAGAAAAGTAAATTAGTAAGTAAAATAAAAGTTGTTGAATGCTAACCTTTAAAACAAAATAGTTTACATCTACTTTTCAAACTAACACCAAAACAACTCATTAGGGTACTTTTATTTTCAAAGACTACAAAACTTATTACCATAATTAAAGGCTGAACAAGGATTAGCATGA
This sequence comes from Beta lomatogona, assembly GCA_947646795.1. Taxonomy (NCBI): domain Eukaryota; kingdom Viridiplantae; phylum Streptophyta; class Magnoliopsida; order Caryophyllales; family Amaranthaceae; genus Beta; species Beta lomatogona. The sequence goes on along the minus strand of CANSNZ010000462.1, from coordinate 136,721 downwards.
AAACTAAAAATATTAAAAGGAAAATATTTATAAATATAGATGGTCAAAAACGGTAAGGGAAATTTGAAGACAATTGAAATTAAACGTTTTTCAAAAGAGTATGTCAATATATTAACAATAACAAAATTTGAAAGTCAGAAAATAACTCTAACATAAGTATTTTTATTAAGTTCAAAGATCTAAAATATAATTTGGAATATAAATTCAAACTAGAAAGTTTTGTAAATAATAAAACAGATATGTAGTACTCACATAATAAACAGCACTTAAATGAAAAAGAACAGAAAGTATATAATGTCTCACATAATAACATATACTATCAAGCAACTAGCAAATAAAATAAATGCAATGCAACACACAAGACTATATTAAAATTAAATTAAAGCTTATTTCAAAATTGCAAAACACAAAACAAATTAAACACAACGAAACCGAGAAGGCTATAAATTACTTCGCTTTCGCTGCGCACTCTGATAAAAGAGAAAATAAATTACATGTAAGAGGCCCTGCAAATAAGATTAGCAAACTTGATAGACTAATTCCACCAATAATACAAATAACTATACATATAACATATGCTCCATAAGCATGAGAACATATCGCATTCCCATAAGGCTTCCCTTTACTTACTCTACCCATCACACTCTCATTATAGTGAAACAACTAAACTTAATTCTAAGCAAATTTTATATCCTATGGCTAACTAATAATTCTAAAGAATCATTAGCAACTCTTTTTCAGAGTTTAGGAGCGTTTTGCTCGATACCAACCGTAACACCCCGAATTTCAAAGACCGAAAAGAATGAAATAATAATATAATTAATAGGACGATGGCGGAAACATCGTCTTCTGGGAATGTCACTACTACAAGATTATTGTGTTAAATAACTAAGTGATAAAAACAAACATAAATAAATACTATAAGTAAATTTAATTACTTAGATTAAAATCGAAAAGAGAAAACTATCTCAAACTAAATAGAAGTCTAGAACTAAAACCCCTAATAGATTATTTCTCGCATCTCAACCCGAGCCCAAAATCAAAGAAAATCCCCATCAACAAAACCTGCAAAATATACAACAAATATCCACAATCAGTGGGGAGTAACTAGCAGTTCTCCCAGAACAAAAGCAATCAAAGTACGATTCAGACATAGATTAATAAGAAAGGAAATAATTAAGTCAAGTTAACTACAATATGCATTCACTTCCATATAACTCACAAATAACGCAAATGAATAATAAATAGCAAGTGAGTTTGATAAAAATAAATAAATCATCTCAAGAGTACTTTTAGAAAAATAAAAGTATAGGTAAAACAAGTGTCTGAGACAGAAACCGAACGCTAGTGATTCGCAAATCACTTCCTAAGGTTTGTCGATCGCAATCTCCAGGTCGGCCTATGGGCTTACGTTCCCACCGCCCGTGTCTAAGAATGGCCAAACTCCCGATGCAGGGTAGAACACGCAGAACTCCCCGACCTCTCGGACGACAACAATTAACCCGAGCTTACCCCTAGTTCGCAAACCAGGTGGTTGGCATGTTCTTCACCGGGGACTACATCTATCCCACCGGATGTTCTTATCTCAAAATAAAATCATAAATATCATCAAAGTCTCATTCATTTCAAAAATATTCGTCAAAAGGGATGCCACCCTACCTTATACCCATAATTCATCAAAAGTAATTCTTCAAAAAATCCTCAAAATAAATCACTTACAAATTTTCAACAAATATCTCTCACAATAACACTTGAACATTCCAAAACATCAACAATGACAATATACTCGGTTTTTACAAGCAACCACACTCAATCACAAATACATCACCAATTAACTCTAAATCATATTCATTAAAAGAGTAATAACAATTAAATCATTTTATTTCATAAATCAAACCTAAACATGTGGTTACCCAAATGATGCATACTGTATACTACTGAAAATCAGAAACCCAGAATATATTAAATTATAAATTATATCTGATTTACAAGCCCTCAAACAATTTAATAGTGTGTCCTCAATTTCATCACAAAAACACCATAATAATTATGAAACCTACAAATTCGAGCATCAAAATCACACAAAAATTATCATATAACCCTAATAGCTCTACTGACATGGTACAATTTTTATTTATAATTTTCGGACTCAAAAAGTATTTTTAACAGTTAATATACAGATTCCTCAAATAAGCCATTAAAATAATTAAAAATATAAACAGACGCCCAAAAATTACCAAAAATTCACATAACATGTAAAAACTCACGGAAATACATATTATTCAAATAAAGTAATTTTTCAGCCTCTATAAATAATTTTCATGAATTATATACTGACTGAACAGAAATTACAAAAACAGATATATCAATTAATTAAAACAGTAAACAGTAGATAAAAAATATTCTAAGGCATGGAATACATTATAAGCATGTAACATGATCTAATAAAAATGATTTCATCAATTTTAACAGTCGTTCAATAATTATTATGAAATTTAGCCAAAAACGCACAAAATACTAATTAAATCAAATAAATATTAAAAATCATGCGAAAATTATTTTCCTCTACACAGTATTCACATAGCATGTGTCACGTATGTTCATGTCAAATTTCATCAAAAATCTCATTCAAAAAGTATTTTAGATAATTCCTAACGTATTAATCTAATACCGAATAATACTCTAATCACTATGTTTCTAGGATAACAACTAGTTACCTGGATCATCGGGAGGAGAGATGAGTCTAAAGAGACAATCACGAGTTAAGCATGCAATCCAAATCCTCTTCTAACCCCAAGGCATAACGAACGAGAATTGTAGCAACAAGACACTAGGCATTTCTTCTTGAACGTTGAAAACTCTTGTTTCGCACTGCTCTGTTACGACCATGATTCCCGATGATAAAAATCTCAGATTATAAATCGCTCCGGTCAGAATGTAGAACAAGACGTTATAAACGTTGTGTCCAAATTTGAAGACGATCTAACGGTTAGATCTCCGGCTACGGTTATTTTCGTGAAGGTGCGACAGGAAAAACCGGGTTGAACTTTCTATTCTTTTGCTCTTCCTTTTCTCTCTTTCTTTTCTTGAAACGGTGGGGGGGTTAAATGAGAATGATGCTGCTGAACTTCTTTGAATAAAAATAAGAATTTTATGGATGTTTAATGGTTGAAATAAGGGGTTTTAATGAATGAGAATAATTAGGGGGGTTACAAAGCAACAAAGAGTCATGAGAAAAACAAAAGAGAAAAGAAAAGGAGAAGGCTCCCCTTAATCCTTCACTTGGCCGGCTGCCCCAAGCCCAACACCCACACAAACTTTCGGCCCAATTCAACAACGATCCATGCTCCGAAAGCCCGATACGCGATAAAACGGTTAATTCCTAAATCGCGCCTAAACTTTGAACATACTTAATAATGAAAATAATTCTAATAAATTTTATTATAAATATAAATATAATGCACACATTAACACACCATATAATAAAATAATAATTCGGCTCCCAAATTATAAAGAATAAAAATCATTGATCTAGAGAAAATAATAAATTATTTTTTTTTTTACGAAAAGAATATCATTTTAAAATAAACTAACACCAAAAATAAAGAGGGAAAATTACGGGGTGTTACAAATCCTATAGGCTCGCAACTGACTAGCAGACATGGAGGGTGTTTTTATGCATCCTCAAAGATCCACACTGAAGCAAAGGCACGTCTACTAATCTTGAATTGGGCTAGGTCTGCTACTCTCAATCGTATCCAGATTTGCACGGACTCAGATTTGCTTGTTCATTTCTTGCGCTCTGTCACTACATATGAGATCTCAATCAAACACACAATTTCAATGATTCATACGATCACTGAGACATTCCAATGGTGATGCCTTACTAAGGTTCATAGGAACAATGTAGCGTTAGCTCATCAATTACTTCATACTTATAAGGGTCATAATACCTATAAGGGTGATAGTGTTTTAATTTCGATGTTTTAAGTTTTTAACTTGTATGTTTTCTCGTTGTAAAAAAAAAAAAAAAAAAAAAAAAAAAAAAAAAAAGGTTAAGATCTTCCTGCCACAAAAACCAATTAAAGTTTTTCAAATTTTAAGTGGCAGTTAAACATGGTAAGCTGTCTAAAGAAGCCTTCAAAACCAAGCACTATGAACATTATCTTGGAATTTATTTTGTTTCTCCAGGATAGAGGTTTAAGACAATGTGAGCATGCCCATGTGTTGCTTAAATTTTTGCTACTTGCAATCATACATGTCAATACATTTTCAATCTTGATAACCATTTTTTTGTCAAATATCTGAATGCAATACCAGACCAATCAATGTCGGTTCATTTAGATCGTGAACCAAACATCCCAAATCATGATGCTTGCTTGATTGACGTCCAAGAATATATCTGTTCGCCAACCTTCCTTCTATGTTTAGGCAGCATTCAGATACTAAAATGCTGGAATGAATTCTTCAAGCTCAAAATGTTTGCTAATACAAATATACCAGCAAGAAAAAATTTACTTCAAAGAGGAGGCAGATTTACAAGGATTCAAGAATGAAGACACAGCTTCATAAATTTCTTTTCTGTTACACGATCTCTGGCATCGGACCAATGAGTGAGCTCCATTCCAAACAGTTTGCACATTGTTTGGGAAAAGGGTTCCACATAGCCCTAAGAGCATAGGATTTTCAAGATCACGGAACGTCTCTAACAATCTTTGCTTCTGACGTCTCTTCTCCAACTCCAGTAGCTGCAACAATACCTTTAGTATTAATTTTGACTATCTATTTGTACCTGACGCATAGTGAACTTCACACTTACCAATTTGGATGTCTTGATAAAAACTTCACATTTTTTTTTTCAAGTAAAAGTTAATAATTTATATATTACTTTCCCCTTCTACTTTGAAAATTCTATTGTGCTCCCAGGAGCACGGTGCACCATCCAGTAATTTTTTTCCATTTTCAATGAGTAAATGTTCTATTTCAACAAATGTTCGTTTTAAGCATATTATTCCGCGAAAAAATATGTTCTATTTTCCGTGAAAATTGTTCTATTTTCCGGAAATTTTTTCTATTTTCAATATGCAAATGTTCTATTTCAATAAATGTTCGTTTTGAGCATATTTTTCCGCAAAAAAAATAAGTTATATTTTCCGTAAAAATTGTTCTATTTTCAATAAGTAAATGTTCTATTTCAATAAACGTTTTAAGCTTATTTTTCAGCACAAAATTATGTTTTATTTTCCGTGAAAATTTTTTTATTTTCGATAAGCAAATGTTCTATTTTAAAAAATGTTCGTTTACGCCTTATTTTTCAACAAAAAATATGTTCTATCTTCCGTGAAAATATGTTCAATGTTTGATGAACATATGTTCTATTTAAGTAATTGAATTCTAGTAATGTTCCACTTCAACAAGAAAATGTTCATTTTCGTAATTGAATTCTGGTAATGTTCCACTTCAACAGTAAAATGTTCGTTTTCGTAAGTGAACTCTCGTAATATTCCACTTCAATAGTAAAATGTTCGTTTTCGTAAGTGAATTCTTGTAATTTTCCACTACAACAGTAAAATGTTCGTTTTCGTTTTCGTTTTCGTAAATGTTCTATTTTGCATTGTGGGAGCATCATTCTCATTGTGCTCCTGGAGCACATTCCACGCATTACTTCTCCTTCCTCACCCCCATCGATTGTTCCATCTTTCCTAACACTTCGTCTTTTACTTCTCACTCTCCACTTTCAAATTTTGATTCTACAGTTTGACAACTATTTTAAGTCTCTGAGCTCTTAAGTTCTTCTGACTGTTCTGTGGTACTGAAGGAGAGCTATATACACAAATATCTAAATGCCATCAGAAAAATCTACATGCTTAGCCTACAGCTCAAAAGGGTGCCATTAGAGTTGATGAGGTCTTATATTGTCATAGCTAAAGTCTAGCTGTTCGAATCACTACAGCAAATCCAAAATACCGACCAGATCAGAAGCCTAATTATCTTGAGCAGTGTGGAGACGATTGTGAGAGATGCAGCCATTTAGTTAATAGTTAATAGTTAATACGCTATCCTTTGCAGCATATTGAACAATTTCTAGCATCCAGACTAATTTAAACTATGCTATACACAAGCAAATGCACACAAACAAGCAGCTGATAAAGCATGCAGGATTCAGATACAGACAGCACAATACCTCATGTCGCTGTTGCATATATCCTGTAGCTTGTGGTTCTGGTTGACCCGACAATTGATTCTGAGCATCAATCTTGATTCTACTTCCCGATTCATCCTGGACGTTTGCTTCAGAATGAGTATAAAGCTCAGTATCACCTTTATCACTTTGTAACGACTTTTGTGAAATATCTCCATATCTATCAGATTTATCACAAAACTCAGCTCTATGAATATCTGACCCCTGTTCATACTGAGATGCAACGGCATCAGGCCTCATCTCTCCATCTTCCATTTCGGCATCTGCATCTCCATCAGGAGAAGTCTCCATATTAGATGAGGTATCCTCCACAGGACTTTCAGCGTGTAAATTGTCCTAAAGCAGACCCAGCACAAGGCATTAAGATACTAATGAAAAAGGGAAAACAACAAAGTGATAAGACATACAGCAGTATAGAAGCTTATAGCATATAATATGCCAAATAATGCTTTACACAAACACTCCTAATACAACCAATTCCCAAGATCTTCTGTTGATCATTCATATTTATACTAGATGCTCACAGATTGTCTAGCAGGCACATTCATTTTGGAATCTTCCTAGTTCCCCTAACACCATACTTCGTATTACATAAATTGCTCCCCATGCGACTAAAATATATGCCTACAGAAATTATCTCCGAAAAGAAATACGAAAAATGTCACTTTTAGGAACAGGAACTCTTGAGAATTTCACAAGTCTCAATGACTTAAATGGTTTGACAAAAGTCAGACTGTATGTATTAGCTTCTTTTTACTTTCAGTTGAAAAGCGGGCTTTTAAGCTGGAGAAAAAGCCATTTACTAATTAACTTATTTTGGCTCTTTAACCACACCAAAAAGCCAAAAGCCAATTATCAAACACGCCCTTAGGCCTTAGTCTTTCGCAACAAATGATTCCTTTGAAGGAACACAGTAACATACAAAGCGTTCTAAATACATGTAACGCTTCTCTCTTTTATGTAAGAGTTTTTTCAGAGAAGCGTTACATTTATTCAAGCATCTCATGCCTAGAATATTCTTTCTGGTCATGATTCCAACTAAAAAGATTTTATCTCATATATAATTATCCTTGTCCATGGGTGCATGAAAAAAAAATCAATCCTACATACCAACACCAGAGTGTTTTTGGAAGGGCAGTGCCAATAATGCTCGAGCTATATACTTCCTCTGTTTCAAATACTCGACACACTTCTCTCGACACGCTTGCGGCAGTGCATATTTTTAAATATTAATAATTCTAATTTCTTATAAGTAAAATATTATGAAAAGTTGTTATTATGAAAGTATATGTCGAGACGAGTCAAACAAGAACCCACGTGACTATTTTTCCTTCTCTAGAATTCACAAAATTCGGTCAAAGGAGAGTGTGTGGATAGTGGAAAAGCCAAACTGTGTCAAATATTTTGAAACGGAGGAAGTATCTCACATCACTTCCAACAGAATTGAGCCTTCTCCTCCCCCACCTCACCCCCCCGGCACACCCCAAAAAAATAAAAACTAAAACTATTATCGAAAGATAATTCCCTAGTTGGATTTTGCTCAAGGCCTTTACTTACTCCAGGCAAGAGAGAGGCAGGTTAAAATCATAACTAAAACAAGGTCAATTTTTCCTTCCAACTTTAGCCCCTTACAAGTATGAGTGAAGGAATGATTATGCACATGAGCACATCTTTCTATGAATGCATTTGATACAAGTACGAGTGTACTTATTGCATATATAAACTGGATGCAGGTTAATCTCACAAAGTAAGATGACACGATCCCAAGCTTTGTGGAAAGTTCAAGGCTTCTTTATCTCAGCTTTATTATCTTTATAAGTTTTAAAGGCCTTGAAAAGTCACATAATACTTGCCAATTTGCAGCTTTCTGAAGACACTCCTATGAATTAGGATATTTTAGATATAATGCAAATTGCTAGATGGCATCTAAATTCTGGATGTTGTCATCAAGTTGTCCTTGCTTCCAGTAAATAATTCAAACTATTATTTGTATGTAATAAACTACAAAGTTCATATGTTTAAACCTGGAAAAACACTATAGTTCCAATTATAGCAAAGATAATATCAATGTTTACTTATCAAATCCAATGAATTGGGGCATCGTTACCGAACAGCACGATATCTGTTATAACAAAATGTTCTGGGATTTTGCTAAGACACCCCAAATTAACAGAAATAGTGAAACAGTAAGAATAATCGATAACAAGGAAATTACTTAGTCACCAGATAGATAGTTGTACTGATTGATACTGATTGATCAGTGTAACCAACCATTACATCTCCCTTGGTTTGGAGAGGTAATGGACTCTCCCACTCAACAATAACCTCACTTAATTTCTGGATAGATTTCGATTTCCCCTCCTGCCTACTATCTATTTATTACAGATATTTACAACTAAGTGGGCCTAGTGGCCATAACAAACTCATCCTGCCACAAGATTCCGCATTACTGGTGACATTCTTCCCCCTGGTGATAACTGCAGTTGATAGCTTAAATCACTTATTACCTGCTAGACCTTTCTTCCTCTTCCATCATAAGTGTAGAGAATAGGAGGCCAAGAATGGGCATAGTATTACCCCCAGCCAAACTGCCACCTTGTCCTCAAGGTGGAACTCTCGAAATTGAAGATGGGGAGCCTGAGCATCTTCTTAAGTGGCATCAAATAGAGGCAAGTCAGTCCACTGAATTAATACCTTAGAGGCAAGAGCAGGACTGTGTGCAGCATTTCTGACCCCTAAAGCAGCTTGTGGAGAAGCTTCCATGACTAGATCAACTGAGAGTTGTGGAGGAACGGTGGGTGAAACAGGATGGCCTTCAATAGCTGGTTTTAGTCGTGAGACATGGAAGACTGGGTGGATTTTGGCATGTGAAGGCAGCTCTAGTTTGTAAGCCACAGCACCAATTTTGCCAAGATCTTGTGAGGGCAATAAAACCTGGGAGCAAGTTTCCCATAGGATCTTTTAAGGTTATAGCTTAAGATAAACCATATCCCCTGGAACAAACAGAACATCTTTCCTCTTCTGATTTTCCTGAACCTTCATGCTGTGTTGTCCTTGCAACAATTGAAACTTCAACTCATCCAATATAGTCTCTATCTTGTAACTGATCCTGCTGTGCAGTACTGCCCTTCTCAAACCTGTATAAAGGGGGAGGCTCTCTAGTCTCTACCAAAGACTGCCTTGAAAGGGGTGCAGTTTGTAGAGGAGTGGTTAGAGGTGTTATACCAGTATTCAGCTTCAAGGAAGCCATGAAGTCCGTGATCTTGGTTTCCCTAGATAAGCTTCCAACACTTATTAACCACCTCAATTGACTGAGGGTTATATGAAGTGCTTCTGTGCAACTGTGTGCCTTGCATTGAAGAGTTCTTTCCAAAAGACACTCATGAAAATCTTATCCCTATCCGACATAATGGTAGAAAGGAATCCATGCTACCTCACCACTTCTTTAATGAAAATCTTAGCCACAGTGTGAGCAGTAAAAGGATGCCTCAAGGCCACAAAGTGACCATATTTGAATAATCTATCCACCACTAGGGAAATAGAATCCATCCATGCCTATGGACTTAGGTAAACCCTCCACAAAGTCCATAGACACATCTCCCCAAATCTAGTTGGGGATGGTAAGGGGTTGCAATAACCCTGCGGGCTAAGAATAGATGATTTCTGTTGTTGACAGGTGGGACAAAACTGCGCATCTTTCTTCATTCTCCTCCAAAACCAATCTGCAGCTAACCTTTGGTGTGTTTTATGAACCCCTGAGTGCCCCCCTACAGTTGAGCTATGGTATTCTTGTAAAAGAGTGGCAATAATGAGGGACCCCATTTGGCAAGACTAACATGCCCTTGTATTTCAGCATGCCATGTTCCAAAGTGAGCCAGCAGTTACTTGTTGTATCCATGGGTCATGCTGAATCTGGCGGTGAACAGCAGCCCATTGAGTTCCATGAGAAGAAATCAAGGAGCTGATTTCCAGTTGAGGAGGATAGCCTCTTGACAAGGCATCAGCTACTTTGTTGCTTGGGCCTGGTTTATACTTAATTTGAAAGTCAAACCCCAACAGTTTACCAACCCATTTCTGATACTATGGGCCAATTCCCCCGTGTTCTAGGACCACAGGTAGGACCACAACGATGAGCTCTTTCTCATATATGGACCTGCTTTAGGCTCTTTGGTCCTAGTGTTTTGTTGAAGTATGCAATGGGGTGACCCTCCTCAAGTAAAACAGCACCCAACCCATAACCACAAGCATCAGTTTCTATCACAAAAGTAACCACAAGCATCAGTTTCTGCCACAAAAGGAAGCTTGAAGTTGGGCATGGCCAAGATGGGAGCAGTGGGGAGAGAACCTTGGAACACCTCAATAGCTCCCAAACACCACCCAAAACTGTCCTTCTTCAACTCTTGGGTGAGATAATACATTCAACTGTTCGGAAGCATCAGTTGACGATAATATCGAGTCAAGCCTAAGAAGCCTATTAATTCTCTACGGTTAGTGGGTTGAGGCCACTTTAACATGACTTGGATCTTAGTTTGATCCATAGACACACTTGTCGCTGAGATGACATGCCCCATATGTGCCACTTCTGTCTTCCAAAATTCACATTTCTTTTTATTTGCATAAAGCTGATGGGCACCAAGCAAACCTAACACCTCCTCATTTAGCTCACATATAAGAATGTCATCGAAAAATACCAACAAAAATCTTCTGACATGAGGCTTAAACACCTCATTCATGACGGCTTGAAAAGTGGCTGGAGCATTGGTTAACCAAAAGGGCATAACCAAAAACTCATAGTGTCCTTCATGAGTTTTGAAAGCAGTTTTAGGAATGTCATCCTGCCTCATTCTTATTAGATGATAGCCTTATTTGAGGTCAAGCTTAGAAAAAACAATGGCCCCATGGAGCTCATCAAGAAGCTCAACTATCACTGATATCGGAAAGAAACTCCAAGAGCCATCTTTTTACTGAACACTAGCCTTTTATACTGCTCTATAATCAAAAAGAAACTCCAAGAGCCATCTTTTTTCTTAACCAAGTGAAAAGGGCTAGAGTTTGCACTATGAGAAATTCATATAACACCAACCAACATGTCTTTAATCAAATTTTCAATTTCATCTTTTTGCACATGTGGATATTTATAAGGCCTAACACTTATTGCTCATGATTCCTAATAGGAGGTAGCCCTGAAGGCATATGAAATACCTGCTCATGCTCCAAAAGTACTGACAGCAAGTCCCCTAGCTTACTTCCTCCTTTGTGTACTCACTAACATCTTGCTCCATTTGATTCAATCCCACCATAAACCCCTCTTTCTCCTTCCAAAATGTGTAGAGGAGCATAGCCTTGAGGGAAAGGATGGATTTCCCCTCAAAGTGAGGGTGTGTGCTCCTTGCTTGAAAGTGATGGTGTGAGTCATGATGACCACCCTCTCCCCTTCAATGATGCCCTCCGACTTTTAAGATTTTGGAACTCGAAATTCCAATTACTAAATTGAGGGATATTTCGGGTTGAGGTGATCAAGAAGGTGTCTATGGTTGGTGCTACTGAGGGAATCGGGTTAGAGGTATAGCCAATAATAGCATCTTCAACATAAACATAAGTATCATCATCTTCCTCTTCACTAGTGAGGAGAACACTGAGCTCTTTTTGCTATTGAGGGATAATATGCTTACATCTATGGCCCACGTGCCATTTATCATCACATTTAAAGGTATAGCCAATAATAGCATCTTCAACATAAACATAAGTATCATCATCTTCCTCTTCACTAGTGAGGAGGACACTGAGCTCTTTTTTGCTATTGAGGGATAATCTGCTTACATCTATGGACCACGTGCCATTTATCATCACATTTAAAGCAGAGGCCCTTCTCTCTTCTGTATTGCAACTCTTTTTCACTTAACCTTCTTAGCTCTCCAATTGGTTGGGCTACGCGTAACGATTTTGAGAAGCTTGGGTTGGTTTTATTTGGGTTAGGGAATGTTTTTTAGCATGTGGAATAAGCTGATTGGCTGGGTTGGAATTGGATTTGGTGGCTTATATTACTCTTAGAGTATTTGCTTGGGTCGTAGGTACTCGCAGGCCCATAGGAGTGGGTATAATGGGAATTGAATGCCTTTTGTTTCTTCTCAACTCTTAGCTCCTGGACCCAATAACCAAACGCCAGTTTTAACATTCTCCTTAAGCCCACTAATGAACTACCCCAATGCCACCTCATCCGTTACACCATCAAGTGGGGCAATAAGTTCTATAAGCTTCCTCCGGTAATCCTTCACACTTCCAGTTGACAAAGATCCAACCAGTGCTCATGCAACTCATCTCTGCATTCTTCTCCTTCACCAAATGGGCGAGGTAGGCTTTCCTAAGGTAATTTTAGAAAGAATTGTTGACTCCATGTTCAAAATATAAACCTTGATAGGATGCCCTACTTTCCTTTGTCCCCCTAAGAGATACCTTTTGTCTATCCTTATCATTATGGCTATAGATATTTCACATAAGTGGTTAGAGTATTTAGACACCTCCATATCTTTACCAATATAGATATTCTGATGTCTACATCACCATATAGGAATCATGTGCATTACATAGATCATCCGCTTATTGGCGAAAAATACAGGGTACCTAGTTCACCTTTCCCTCCCCCCCTCTTCTCCTTCACTCTACAAGTCTACAACCCTAGCTTCCATTGTTGTCAATTCGTGGGGCCATCATCCGCATTTTGGCAATAAAGCCTAAGTTTCATTGTTATTCAATTATTTTTAATACTTTCCTTATAATTTCTATGCCAATAATATTCTCCTCTTGATATGTTAGAGTACTTCACCATGATTGAATTTATTCGTTCATTGTCTTCCTTGACAACATTGTCTCAAGAAACATGGGTAAAAAAAGACGCAAAAAACTTTTCAAATCTTTTTTGCAAATGAGCTTTTTTCTATCATGTTACAATAAGTATTAGATTGTTTTAGAAATATGTTGTAGATGCCACATGACTTTCAACCAACAAATATTTCGTATGTCGAAAAGGGAAATTTTCCAGTGACCTACGAGTCACAAAAGCTACAGCAACATATTTTGCTCAGCCACAAGTCACCATCAACCTAGGTAGCATCGATACGGATACGGGGACAAAAACGGCACAATCAAAATTTCCGAAACGGGTACGGCTTGGATTCGGTAAAAAGAAAATATGATATATTTTAACGAAAAATATTACGTTAAATTTTTCCTACATCTCCATTTAGTTTTTGTACAAAAATATTAAAAGACATACATATGAAAATATAGAGAAAAAGCTTTCCTTCTAAGAATATAAAAATATATATAGGGTTATAAATAATTTGATTTTAGTTTTTGAAAAAAGAAAAGAAGCGGTAATATGTAATCCGACAAAGTAGTGCAAAAAGCCAAAGACTACACCATTATTTTAAAAAAGAAAATATGTTAGACAAATTGTAATACACCACCTCACTTTCACTTGCCTTCTTTAATCTTCAGTAGTTCAACCCTTCCCCTTCCCCACATACAAAATAAAAAAGTAAACCAAAATACTACCTCTCCACTAAACCCTTTTTTCAAAAAAAGTAAACTAGAATACTACCTTTTTTAATCCTCAAGACGCGTACCCATGCTTCATAGCCATCAACTTAGACAATTTTCTTTACTTTGAATTTAATCTATCTTAGCTTATGTAAACCAATTGGCACTTATTCAAACTACATTTTAGTTGTGAATTAAACTTATTAACCCTTATTGAAGCTCATTAGATTAATTTTCTTTTTCAGTTTTTTATCAGTTGCAACAATTAAATTTCACGTTTGCCAAAGCACAAGTTTGACTATTAAGATCTTTAATTGTTCAGTAGAAAAATATAATAGTTTGCTATTTTGAAATATACAATGAGGTAAATCCAAATACAACCTAAATACTAACATTTTTTTGATATATTAGTCAAATTATCCGATCAAATTTAATACTTCCGCCGTTTCAATTTCGATGTTACACTTTTAGAATCATGGCCTCCTACGCAACTTTTGGAGAGGAGAGAAATAGAGAGAAAACAAACAAAAGGGTCCCATGTGACAGGAGCGAGATAGAGAGAAGTTATTACCCAAAATGAAAGTGTGACATCTAATTTGGAACATCCCAACATAAAGAGTGTAACATCTAAAAAGAAACGGAGGAAGTATATGAAAATTGCAAAAGTCAAAGTATTGCAACTAATTAAAAACTACGGAAGTATTTTTTTTAAGGTGAAAAGACATAATCTAAATCTTCACATATACACGCATAATCATGAATATGTTACCAACCTGTTGCTTGTATTCTTCGGGCATCCCAGTTTTAGACAGCTTCACCTGAGGTGAAGCAGATTGACCTCCAGCTTCAAGTGCCACTTGTGCCTCACGTGCCTCCCGCTCCTGTCTCCGACGCTTCATAATGCATATAGCACACAGACAGTCATCTTTGTGACGCTTGACTCTGGATTTTCATGGAGGCAAGACAGCTAGAAGTAAGAACTATTTAATGTTTCCAAGCACATAATTTACCTGAACTAAAAGTAGAATAAAAGGAAACCAAATAACATGTCCTAAGGAGCCTTAGAATGTTGTAATGGCTAATTCAAAAAATAATACTCCTCTCGTCCCGAATACTCTTTACACTTTCCTTTTTCATTTGTCCCGAATATTCTTTACACTTCTATTTTTGGATATGACCCACTATTATTTTAATCCTTCTACCTTTTAAACATTGGCCCACACTCTCTCTCCTCCAAATAAAATAATACCACTCCTATTACATACCAACTCTAACCATGGCCCACATTCTCTCTCCATAAAATAAAATAATACTACTTTTACTAAGTACTAACTCCTATCACATCTACTTTTCAATAAAATAACAATTGATAACCAAACAACAACTTATCATCTAAAACTACGTGTCTTGATAAGTGTCAAGAGTATTTTGGGACGGATGGAGTATCGCTATATAAACATGTGGCATACATAACTCCCTTTTTATTATTTTATCTTTCCTATTTTCATTGTGCACGTTCGCCAATGCACTTATTTGACCTTAAAGATCTTTCCTTACATATCAGTAAAAATTATAATGATCACACATGACTATTTTTTCTTATATAGAGAGATGAATTTAAAAGATTTTATGTAATTGTAAATTGTGTCAAGATTCCAAGTGAAAAAAAGAAAAAAAAATGTACAGAGAATGTACTTTGTTCAATTATCTCGTAGTCTTACAATTTTGGAATTAATTTAATTGCCATTATTGTTGCACCATCTATAAACGCAAGATTTGTGACGTGTGTCATGGGTGAAACCGTGAAAGTATGTTATATAAAAATATATTTCTTTGTTGAAATAAATAATTTAATTAAATTTTAATATAAAATAATCGTATGCAGTAAATAAATAGTACAACAATTGATCGAAACTATAAAATATGAAAAGACTATATTCCTATATGATTAGTAATATCAACTATACTTTCCATATTATGTGAAGGTTCCCATAAACTACGATTACATATAAAATTATGAAAAACTTATATAGGGTTACCGACTTACCTTTATCAAATATATTATACTTCCTCTATTTTTTTTAGATGTAACATTTGACTTTTTGGTGAGTGGATTAAAATAATCAGGATGTTGCATCTAAAAAAGAGAGTAGTATTTAGCTTCCTTTAAAAAATAGAGATACTTGGCATTTAAAAGAGGCCTCAAGTGATGAATCTATTCGGCAATATATATATATATATATATATATATATATATATATATATATATATATATATATAGAGGTAGTATCTACTGAAAACTAACCTTAAGCTGAAAACTGAAAACCGACCTTTTTGCTCATTTTGTAGATTTTTGCTCATTTTATGTTTTTTGCTCATTTCATGTTTTTGCTCATTTTAAGAAACTTTTGCTCATTTTAGCAAATTTTCGCTCATTTTACGAAGTTTTTGCTCATTTTACAAACTTTTGTTCATTTTATGTTTTTTGCTCATTTTATTATTTTGCTCATTTTTAAAAAACTTTTGCTCATTTTACAAATTTTTGCTCATTTTACAAATTTTTGCTCATTCTATATTTTTTGCCCATTCTATATTTTTGCTCATTTTAAGAACTTTTTGCTCATTTTATCGTTTTGCTCATTTTAAGAAACTTTTTGCTCATTTTATGTTGCAGTTTTCAGCATAAGGAGTGGTTTTCACGTGATCTAATTCCTATATATATATATATATATATATATATATATATATATATATATATATATATATATATATATATATGTATATAAAACTTTAGTTATGTATTTGCAAAAATTATGCAAATGAGATATTAAAAAACTACACATTGAGACGAGCCAAATAAGATCTCATATGACCATGTTTATCCTTGTGTATTAATCATCATACACAGTCAAAGTGTAAATTGTAAATAGTAGAAAAGTCAAAATATTGCATTTAAAAAAAAAACGAAGAACGTGTGTGTGTGTGTGTGTATATATATATATATATATATAAACTACACATTGAGACGAGCCAAATAAGATCTCATATGACTGCTTATCCTTGTGTATCAATCATCATACACAGTCAATGTGTGAATTGTAAATAGTAGAAAAGTCAAAATGTTGCATTTAAAAAAGAACGTATAATTATATATATTAGATAGCTCTAGAGTTGTTTAAAGAAATAATGAATGTACCAAGAATGTCCCATTAAAAAAAGAAAAAAGGAAAGAATGTACTAAGAATCGTTAAGTCACCAACTTCAAAGATGAAATTAAAAAACTTAGGAAGCATAATATGTATTTATGAGTGCAGCAACTTGAGTATATCTCCATCTCAGACCTTAGAAACATACCCCTTTCCTTTCTTAAACTTCTTTCCTTGACCTGGGGTTGCTGGCTCATCCGGAGGAGTGTCTTCACCACCTATACAAGAGAAGACCATGACATACATAATTATCTGCTGCTACAGTAAACAATCAAGGAAGAGAGAAAGGGTGAAAGAACCTAACACAACCATATCAAAAATAATGCTCTATAAACATCACAATATCAGATATAACATGTGAAAGCACTCATTAACAGATTGGCAGCAGAAGTCATATACAGATGTGTGTACAAAAACATCTAGAGAGTAAATTTGGCAACGAGAAAGTCTAGAGGAACAATGGTAAGAAGCATTAGAATAAGAGTAGAGGATCTGGTAAAGCTCCTATAAAACTATGAGAACCCGATTTGAGTATTGAAAGTAAAATCAGATTATTTATACTTATTATCGTATAACTTCCTATTTGCTAACACTCAAAGGCAACACTAAATATGTAACTAAACTATGTACATTGAGTCTAAACAAGGCTCAAAGGTAACTTAAGTGTTAAAAGTGCGAAGAATACCTGAAAGCGTGACAAGCCTTTAAAAGCAAAGGAGACCATTTTAACTGTTACCTGTTACAGTGGTTATTGTACTAACTAAGAATCAACCCTCAACTCATATACACGATTCATAATGTGCATCAAACATGCTTTTGCACTTTGCATATTTAATGGCTAATTGGTCAAGCTCCTTTTCAATTGCTAATAGCAGAACTCCACTAATGTCCAGATTAGATTTCACCCTTGCTGTCAATAGAAGTGCAAACACTAGATTTTCTTCACATTGTAAGAATCCTAAAGTTTGGAATTAAACTCATTATTCACTGCAATTATCTGGCTCGCCTCAGACCATAACATCTAAGAATAAAAGTTGGTGATCGAAAGCTTAGCTGACGCATAGGTAGTGGTTTTAAAATTTTAAATCTCCAATGTGATCACTATAGCAATAACAATCACGACACCATTTCACCGGTAATACAGGTTTCAGTTGCAGTAAGTTCAGAAACCCTGACTGTGCAACCGCAATGCAGTGATGCGACTACGATTTAACACCCGGCTACCACATATCCTCTCCCCGAAACTTTCATTTCCAGCATTGGTCCTTTTCGCTATGTTTTATCACACAAAGCGTCAAAAAGGGGGACAAACTCAGCCATCAATTTGGTACAGAAAGGTGTTAGAAAGTCCATGGGTGACATTTGCCTACCATATAGCTATTTTCGAGCATAGGCATTCATTTTGTGATTGAGAGAAGATCCCTAATGGTCAAATTCCCACCACTAGTGAATTATATTGATTACTAACCTTCAGGAAAAGCTACAATAGTACCCTACAAAGATTTAATATCACTTCAGGGATATGCAATATATCAACACATGTCAAGTAATTGGCAACATAAGTAAAGATTTGAAAGTACATATGGGAGAAATTGTACTGAAGGGCTATACAATCAGATTAAAACAGAGAAGCAGAAGGTTTAGGATGTAGAATCTCTACAGAAGAATGAAGAGGTTCCTAGCTCCTACAAATGTTGAACAATTCACCAAAATGGACCTGAATCTTAAGATCTGTTTAGCAAGATCTTTAAAGGATCCATTATATATTCAGAAAATTCCAGATTGTACATAAAATCCAAATGATCTCAGTGCATATTTGCCTAAATAATGAACTTCCTGTTCTTGAACTCCAACTATGGGACTTCTTAACACATTGGATGATCATTACCATATTTTCTTGAAGAAAAAGTCTTGGCTGAGACGCGTCACAGTCAATTACACGAATTTCAGTTTATGGCATATATTTATCAGTTTATGGCATATATTTACCAGTTTATGGCATATATTTATTATCAGTTTATGCATATTTTTCATCCAGTTATGTTTTTCTTATATCAGCTTATACATTTTTGTATCAGTTTCTGCGTCTTGTTTATCAGTTTATGCGCATTATATATCAGTTTATTAAAAAAGATTTGTATCAGTTATCTTGTTTATCAGTTTATGAATAATTTTAATCAGTTTTACGCATTTTATATTATCAGTTTAAATATACATTTTATAAATTTATAGATATTTTTTATAAGTTCATGGATACATTTTATCAATCTAAACACACACCTTATTTACTTTAGTATCTCTTTTCTCTTCCCCTTCATCTCTTTCTTCCCATCTCTTTCTCTGATATCAGTAAAACATATACGCACCAAATTTCATTACAGTATGAGATATAACCTTCAGCTTTTTTACCTTCCAATCTTCCCCTGTCTCTCCTCTCCAACTCCTCTGATCATTTCTTCAACCTTGCTGCAGACACCCTTTTCCTTCAAAAAAAGCTCCATTGTTGTTATCCTTTTAAGATAATCATTTTGTACCCTAGTATTCACTATGGAGCCTGCTTGTTTGGAATTGGGATTTAATTATTCGAGTTGCTGGCATCTAGATTTGTTATTTTTTGTATCAACCATGAATGAATATGAGATATAACACAAACCGTGAAACAAGAGGTGTTGTTATTTTTCATCACCCGGGAAACAGAAATCGATTCATAAAAAGGCTGCAGTCAGAGTTATCAGAGATCTTGAGGGGCTTATTCGACACCAGATTTCAGTCGGAAGGATATGGAGAAGTGGAGCTGTTCTACAGGGTAAGAGGAGATGTTGAGATGAGTTGCCGGACCATCTCAGTTATCTAGATGACTGAGACCGTCTCGTCCAAGACTTCAGGTTCCTTGAAATATGTAGAATATAACATTTTACTATCCAGTCCAGCAATTGAGCACTAAGAGCACACCTAGTGATCTAAGGTAAATTGCAAATAGCTAGCTGAATATATAGATAAAGATCATTGTTCAACTAGCTAATAAATGTACGTGATACATAAATTGGATATTAATAGCTACAGTTCTTTGTCTAACAATTATATGCAGCTAATAGCCATGTCTTCCATATCTTAACAAGTATAAATAGTCTAGCAGTACTGCCGAAGAAAGAATGATATTCAAAATAAGGACACAGCATGTACATTCAATTATTCACTAATAAAAAGTATTACATTTGAGTTCCTAAAGAAAAGCGGTACCACAACATGAAAATCTATGAAAATAAAGCAAAAGAGTACAAGAGGAGGAGAGAGAACATATACTAATTGCTCCTATTAAACATGTATGCCCTCATGCCTAGACCCACACATAGAGAATTAGAGAGGAAAAAACAACATAGATACTCACCTATTATCTTCTTAGTTTGCTGAGTGTACAGCCCAGCTGCCATCCAATACTTCATAAAGTTCTTTTTGACCCGCTTCATAAGGTCAACAATGTAGTCACCTTTATTGTTATACTTGTAGCAATTTTCCCATATGTATTGTACATCCTTATACACATCCTCAGAATCCAAGTACTTGGTTCCACTCTCAAGATTGTTGTGGACCGTACTAAAGTCCATTGGAGTATCAATGACATCAAAGTAATCCTAATTAAAGTAACAAAAGAATGATATAAGATAACCAATCTCAATAAACAAACACATCAAATGACTAAAGTTTCAGAAGTACTTTATTTGCAAAATGCTTTTCCCCACTTTTATTCCAACCCCAAAGAGGCTGCCTTGTCAACATGTGGCGCACCTATAAACAAAACATGATAGTGCCCTAGCAAATCCTTACAGTCTTATTGGACATGAGAGCAATAAGTAATTTTGATTAAGCGCCTAAAGATATTGTCACAGAGAAGAGTAAGTAGAGGTACACGTATATACAAACAATGTAGATTCTAGTAACCCAGCATTAACATTATAGCCACCAGTCCACCACCAAATCAGCAAGTTATGCTACAGGATGAAATACCTTATAATGCTCTTATCCAAATCAGCTAAAGATAAGATTGTCTCTTCAAAATTAAAAGGCACCTAATTCCTACTTCATCTTAATCCCTCGAGCTAGTGCACCAACAACAAACTCATCTCATAATCGATCTCATCCTATTTAATAGTAGGCCAACCATTAAAATAAAAATTTAAGCATTTATAAAACGAGTGAAACTGAAGCGCAAAATATATCACCACATCAAACTTACTGGTATTCCTAGCTTAAGAGGATCCACTGGCACATTAAAGGGTTCAGCAGCATCCATTTTCATAATCTTCTTGACAACCTAATGAAATCAACAACCAGATCAAATCACACAAGTAAAAGCCCCAAAAATATATAATCCTTATTCTACATCTCAAAACTCAAAATCATTAAATAGTAAAGCAAAAAGGTGACAATCCATTACATACCTCTAAAGAAGCCTCCAACTCTTGCTTGTTATACTTGACTTCTCTCTGAGGCAATAGCACTTCTTGTTCCCCTGTCTTCTTCTCCTCCGGAGATAACCCACCAACACAACTCTCCTTAGCACCTGGAGGACTTGAATTTTCTGACGATACAATCTTAGTACCCTCACCAACACCACTCTCTGTACCACCAGGAGGACTCGCATTTTTCAACAAAACGATATTATTACCCCCCACGAACACCACTCGGAGGACTTGAATTTTTCGACGAAACAATCCTGATAACCCCACCAACACCTCTCTCTATACCACCTGGAGGACTAGAATTTTTCAATGCCACAATCTTAGTACCCCCACCAACACCACTTTCTATACCAGCCGGAGGACTAGAATTCTTGGACACAATCTTAACACCCCCACCAACAACACCACTCTCTATACCACCCGGAGGACTCGAATTTTTCGATGACACAATCTTAATAACCCCACCAACACCACCCTCTATACCACCAGCAGGGCTCGAATTCTTCAACGACACAATCTTAATACCCCCACCAACAACATCACTCTCTATACCACCAAGAGGACTCGAAACTTTTGATGACACAATCTTAATACCACCACCACCACCACTCTCTATACCACCCGGAGGACTCGCATTTTTCGACGACAGAATCTTAATACCCCCACCAACAACACCACTCTCTTTACCACCCGGAGGACTCGAATTCTTCAATGACACAATCTTAATACTCCCAGATTTCTTACTACTATCCTCCGCCTTCTCACCAACAACAAATTCCCCATCTTCTTTCTTGTCCACCACACTACCTACCTCAATGCTTTTCCCAGCACCACTCGCAATTCGAACCTCAGAAGAAGTAGCAACCTGAGACTCCAAAAGTGGTTTAGGCGCTGTTTTCAGCTTCACCTTTACACGCCCATAAACAGCAGTTGGAGGAGGCCTTTGAAAAACCCCATCACCCCTTACATTCACCACAGTCTCTCTCCTCTCTAAAGGCTTCTCCACCTCCATTACCGGAATCGGTTTCGGTTTCGACTCTTCTTCTTCCACCTTATCATTCTCCTTCTCCTCAGACCCAGAATTTTCCTCAGTATTTCCACTTTCAACATCCTTATCGAAAGTTTCTTCAGCAATCGTTGCAGATGCAGGAGATTGCAATGGTTTTTTCTTACTTTTCCCCTTCTTATGCCCACGCTTTCGCTTCATTTTTCTTGATTATCAGTCCAAACTGAATAATCAATATAAAATCAAAAAGAAAAGTTTCAATTGATTGAATAAAATTGAACAAGAAATCCAAAACCCTAAAATTGCCGATATTGCTCAAAGTGTAGAAATTACCGGAAGAATTTGGATATTCTAGCAGTTTAATATTGCTAGCTTTTGCTTGTTGTTTTGATGCCGGGAAAATAAACAAGTTTGAATTTTTTTTTTTATTTGATCTTCAAGCTATAATAATTTCGAAAATTTGACTATGCTTTTCCGAAGGGGCTTTGTTTTTTTTTCTTTTTGTTCTAATTATGTCGTTCTCGCTTTCTTTGTGCGTGTCAACTATTTTATGAGAAGTGTTCGAGTTGTGTTGCAATGTGTCTAGGCCCAAAACCATCACATGGATGGCCCAGAAGCAAACTAGTGTTATGGAAATTATAAATTTTATTTAATTAGAATTTTGTTTTCTAATCAATCCATAAACCATCGTAATTTTAAAGCCTCTGCGATACACGGATTAAATTGTTATATTTTGTTTGTAATATAGTTTATACTCTAACTACAAATTCTATTTTTAAGATATAAGAATAAAAATTAGGTTACACTTCTCTTAAGAGAGATATCTAATGAATCCAAGAAGGGTAAATGAGCCAAAGTCGGTTCTAAATCTGGATTAAGATTCTGCGAGGAAGTAGAGATGGCATGACCTTTTTTAGAAAGAAAATTTGTTGCCTTAATTGCTTCTTTGTTACGTGCGTAGTTGATCTATATAACTCCGAAAATCCTCTGTAACTCTCGTTTGTGATTAAATATATAGAACTATGATAAATGGTGTTTTAACCAAGAAAGATTTGCTCTTAATTGCTTAGCACGATCGATTAGTTTAAAGGAAATTTTGGCACTTAACTTAAACTAATAGGTTTGCTTAACACTCAAGTGATTGGCTCACAAGAAATATAAACAAAGGTTGTAAATTTACAGCTTTTAACTCTCAAATTATCAGACTTAATTAGGGTTCTTTTAATTCACACAAATTAACAAGAAAATAACACAAGTGTTTATGACTATATTTCTAAATAATAGATTAATCAAGAAACGAACAGTCCGTCTTGCAAGAGACGGTCTAACTTTATGCTTAAAGTTAGGCACAACCCACAAGGCCTAATAGTAGCTAGAAGCCAGTCCACACACCCAAACAACCCTATACAAACTCGGACCCAAAAACAAAACCACCACAATTTTCAAAACGCGACACATTTATTGCGTTTCTCTTGACAGTTTCTCTTCATCATCTCCCCTCTCTCTCAAGCGAAAAAGCACTGAAATTCACAAAATTTCAACCGAAAAAATTCAAAAAACGAGCAAAATTCACACGGACTAGCAATTACATCAACCTAGGTTTTGCGAAAATTCTAATTTCGAAGTTAATTTTGTTCAATTTGTGGATCGTGAAAAGGTAAATTTCTATTAATTTGTTGAATTTCTCATCTGCTAATAAACGACCTTTGTTCATGGACTTAATACCTACATTGCATATTAATCTGGACTCCTCAAACTTTCAACAAATTTGGAGTTCAATTTCAAATAGAAAATAGCGAAATATAGCTAGACGCAAGCAAAAATCGACCATTGATGAACTTAAAGAAACATATCAATTTCAGTATTTGATTTTGAATTTCGTTATACTTACATAATTTGGCTTTGCATGTGTTATTGTAATGTATTAGGCCATGCAGTTGGTGTTTATGAAATTGATGTATTAGGTTATGAATGTTTGATATGATTTGTATGTTGTTTTGTTTGTGTTGATTGGAAGATTTCCATGTGATGTTTAGGTCATACAATTGAACTAATTTCATAAATACTTTTGTAATTTTGGTTTCACTATTATAAGAACATTTAGTTTCTACTTCATTATATTTAGTGACCAATACACCTGTATTAGTAACCAGTTTTAGTCGTTTAGTGATTATTGTCAAATATGACACATACCTCCAACATATAAAGACATAGAGAAAAGGCAATAAAAATAAACAAAGTATAAACTAGGCTATAACCATCCACCAAATGTTTAAAACTCTTAACCATAACAACCACCAATATGGTCATTGTATTTTTCTGCTTAATTGACTCTATTCCACACGTAAACTCCTTTATTTCATTTATTAACCATTAAGTTTGTATTGGTAACCACTTCAGGTCATTTGGTGACTAAATTAAAATATTGTAGACACTAAATTTTGAACCCCTATTATGAGTAATAGTTCTAAATAATTTTTTTGAAAAGAAACAAAAAATAACGAAGCCATCATACGCCATGAACCGCGTGCCCCGTCAAAGGCACGTTCCGCCTCGAAGCTCTAATTTCATTCCGTTATATGGTTTTACGTTATGTTGCCTTAATCATAGGATTTGGTTTGAAACGTAACTTTTTTTGGAAGTCTAGTCAATAACTACAGTTACCAATTTTGAAAAAAATGATTTGTTGTTAAATCACTCTCGTCATTACTAATTTGACGAGTTTTCATTAATTGTTTTAAGTTAGTTTTCCGATAAACGAAAAAAAATGAGTTGCGTTTAGGCGCCGAAATTTTAAGCGTGTCTCAAAACTGGTCTAAAACAGCTTTATTGATGATCAAGTATATTAAATCAACCAATTACATCCTTTTATCCATTGGTTAAGGAATAAGAATAAGAAATTTAAATCTAATGGGTGTAAGATGAATAGAAGGGCTAAAGATCCGATTCATTTCGGCAAACCCATGCAAGGTGCGCCGAGCACACTCCCACGCTTGGGACGCACAAACCATGCGTCCATCGCACCATGGTTGCGTCCCGTGCAATCATGTGC
This sequence comes from Beta lomatogona, assembly GCA_947646795.1. Taxonomy (NCBI): domain Eukaryota; kingdom Viridiplantae; phylum Streptophyta; class Magnoliopsida; order Caryophyllales; family Amaranthaceae; genus Beta; species Beta lomatogona. The sequence goes on along the minus strand of CANSNZ010000462.1, from coordinate 111,256 downwards.
GCTCGGCGCAGATTGCCCAGCTCAACATCGATTTCATGTTTTTCAATGCTCACGTTTAAGGTATATTTAGGTTATGTAGGAAGGGAATATTGGACTAAAAATATGAATTTAGTGTAAAAATCAAAATCAAATCTAAGAGAATAAGAATATTTGGATTCCCTAAATTTGATGACGTAAGTAGGATGATGTAAGACAATAAAAATCAGATTTTTGAGTGAAAAAACTGATTTTCTACCTCTTTCAAACCCTAATTCACCACCTTTCCTATAAATACCCCCTTCATCTTCACTTCAAAAACAACTTGAATTTCACACAAAAAACACTTCATTTTCCATACTTCCTCCCACTAAAAAAAAAAACCTCATTCAACAGAGAAAAAAAGAGAGCAAAAGTAAAATTAGAAAAGTAATTAGTAAGTAAGTTGTTCATCAAAGAAAAACACCAAAAAGAGTGTTAGTTATTAATTAAGTGAAGTTTGAAACTCACTTAGAAATTAAAAAAAATAAAAAAGTAGATGACATTGCAAAGGAAGTGCATCATTGACTTAGCATGTTAAATTTTATGTTCTTGTTAATATTTTTTATTATCTTCTTAATCACATCTAACTTTCTCTTTGTTTTTCTTTTATCATTTTTAAAGTTTTGGAGTGATTTGGATATGTGGAAGTCCCAATGGGTTCCCAACCTTAAATCATCCCACATAGAATAGTCAACTCTATTGGGGAGACTCTTAGAAAATATGTGTTTATGTGATTTTTCTTAATCAAGTTATTGTTAATCACCAAAAACACTTTTTCATAAAAAATTTTAAGTACAATTGTGCTTAAACATCTCCATAAAAATGAAAATGTGATGTTGTAACTATAGTCAGTTTCAATTTCGTACTTAATCTTATTTTTCGTCTGTAGTATATAAATAGTTTATAGGATGTAATATATTTTCTCTGAAGTTTAAAATGTTTTCAGCAACTGCACTTTGGAATTTTTAAAAAGGAATTTTGTACAGTTAACTAAAATTCAAACAAAATTGTTGTGAAAAACTAATTTTGCCCATACCATGTGAGTTTGTTCTTTCAGTAAAGTTCAAACTAAACTTTATACGAATTTTGAACAATTTTATCTCATTTTTACAAAAACGTTGATGAAAATCAACAAATTTCCGAACCTTGGTTTTTTTTTAGTCAAAGAAATAAATAAAAAAGGTTTTAAATATGTCTAATTCACGTGAAATTTTTCCGTCTAGTCCTACACTGTTTCTAGAATACTCATATCAAAATTTACATCAAACTCAGTTCATTAAGTTGAGTTTCAAATACCATATTAGATATATATCCTGTTTTGACCAATTTTAGAATAAAAATTACCATAATTCTAGCTCTTAATAAAAGGCTAAAAGCATGTCAATGTTTGAAACAACATAAGAACTCACAGACTTATCCATAGACATATCACATGCTCAATTTTACGCTTTGTATAGAAAGTTATGAATTTTTCAATTTAGTATCAGAACAAAAGTGTAATATGGAAAGCTGAAATGAAGTGATTAATTTAATTTCCATAAAAATATTTTCTTTTCACACGAAAAAGATATAAAATTCATTAAATTTTAAGTTTTTCTTAAAATGACTCGTTTTTATTACATACACAAATATCAATAAAAAAATCATCATAAAAATAATAATTAAAGAGGTTAATTAATCTTTAATTTTCATAAGTTTTAAAATAAACTTAAATTCCAAAACTCATCCAAGAAGATGAAGATCAAGGAGCATCATGGTGAAGATAAAAATTGATGACTTGTATAGACCATAGAATTTGTACATATTGTCGTAATAATAGTTTCTTTGATATGAGCCTATGTTGCAATTTCTGTCATCAATATGGTCATGAGACAGACCGATGTATTGATCTTCGGCATGCCATTCATCAATTGATAGAAGATGGCAAGATCCCTATTCCTCCATCATGGATGCCTCCGGTGTTATCTTTCACTAAGGCCGATCTTCCCGACGAGGTTCATCCCCACCAGGCTTTGTACATCTCTATTCTATATGTCTAGAGGGATAGGACACCAAAATATTCATCCTCGCAATCACACGCCAACCTTAACCTTTCAAACTCGGAAATTGGCGGGCCGCGGATGTGTCGTTGTGCACCGCGCCCGGCCAAAGATAAAATTTCTCCTACTCTCTTTTACACTAAACAAGTATAACGGAAGTAGGGTTCGTATCCACAGGGAAACGGGGACGAGTTTATATTCAGCGTGATTCGAAACCTAGATTAAGCTAAGGGCCGAGAAACCTAATTACAAAAGGGGGGTTTCAAGTAGATTTACAAACAAACTAAAACTAACTAGCATATAAACAAAACGAGAAATCAATATAGGAAGATCTTGAATCCGATTAACATCCGCTTCAATTCATTATCGATCATTTAACCTCGACTCTAATTATTTCCATAATTATCTATTGTTGAGAATTAATCTCGCATTCTCCTTATTCTTAGTTGAATAGCACGATCAGCGTGACTATAAAACCCTAACTAAAGGATAACCTAGTCCGATAGCGTCTAAGTTCAATCCAATAGCAGCAATAAACACAGAGAACCAACAGACCTGCTAACGTCATACAAGCGATAAACATTCAACAGCTTTATTCAATTTCCCCAAGAAATAACCAAGACGATCTGCATCTAAGTTACTCCCTAGTTTGCTACCAATTGATAAAAGAATAAAACAATCCGATTCTATTCTTAAATCTAGCATTAGATTAATTACACAATCAAACTAGTAACGTTCCTAGCATAATTATGCAAAAACCATAGAAAGCAAGCATAGAAATTAAACCATAATCAAAGAAACTAAATAGAGAGGAAAGATCTCACAATAATGCTTGAAGCTCCATATTAATCTCGTTCAAGAACGGTTCAAGCTACAATCGGCATAGCATAAGCCAATCCCATAATTGAAATCTACAAAAACTAAATTAGAAAATAAAAACTAAAAAGAGAAGACAACAAGAGAGGAGTGGAGTTTTGGAAACTCCCTCTCCTTGTGGCTGCTGCCCCCTAGGTCTAAAAACAAAGTTTAGTATTTATACTAAGGCTCAAAAGTCAGCCGACATTTAGACCGACCTAGGGGTCGCGAGGTGCGAGTCTGGTCGCACCGTGCGATGGGCTACTGCCTTCGCAACGAGCTAAAGAACTGGGCCAAACCACGCAGGTCGCACCGTGCGAGAATCCTCGCGAGGTGCGAGCAAGGCAGGTCGCGAGGTGCGACGGCCCCTCGCGAGTCGCGAGCCTCGGGCGATGGGCATGCGTGCTGGCTGTGCGAGCGCTGGGCTGTGCGAGCTGGAGCTGGACGAGCGATGGGCGCGCGCATGGCTTGCGGTAGTGCTGGCTTGGCGATGATGCTGTGATGGGCGATGCTGCTGGGCGTGCGATGGGCTGGAGCTGGGCGATGCTTGCTGCTGGGCGTGCGATGGGCTGCTGGTGAGCTGGGCGTTGACGAGCGAGGCTTGCTGAGCGATGCTTCGAGCTTGGCTTGGCGAGCTTGTGGCTTGTGATGCTCGGCTCAAATGCATTTTACCTTGGAAGCTCGGAATGCATGACATTAACACAACTTATATCGCAAAACTCCGAACTTCCGCTAAGAATGATTTATATGCAAACCTTAACAATTACGAACAAATCCCTTAGCAATGTGCACCTAAAATACCACAAGAACATCGTATAACTTGAGCGCATCAGAAATATAGGCTTCTACACTTAATTGTGGCGATAAGAGTTGGTTGATAATTATTTGTATTGTGAATTTGTGATGCGGTTATTGGAATACTGAATCATGTTGAGCTTGTTTTTGTGCGATTTATTTATATCCTGAAGATTGTATTATTTTCATATTATTGATGAGAAGCATGGAGTGTTATTCTGGATTGAAATACTTAGGGCTGTAAGTGAATTGGACTTTGCCAAATCCAAATCCAATACAAAGTTTTTTGGACTCGAGAAATTGAGTCCAAGTCGGATTCAAACTTTTTTTGGGTCCAATCCAAATCCAAATCCGAAACTTTTTCTTCTGGTCCGTATCCACCCATTCCAAATCCGATTATTGTATGACTTTTTTCTTCACTAAAAGGGCTGCGGTTTTTGCATTGACCGCAGCCCCTCGTATACGAAGGGCTGCAGTTTTTTGGCTAACCGCTGCCCTTCACTATTAAGGGTCGCGTTTTCCAAAAACGCAGCCCTCTGCACCGCAGCCCCCTTTCGTTTTTTTCCACTAGTGTAATATAGTAATTATTGTTCCAATTTAGGTTCATAATGTTTTCTCATGATTGAATCATTGAAGTTTTAAAAAATTGGACTCATTATATCCATTCCACAAAGTAAGTTACATACATCTTTAAAGTTTTGCAAAATGCAAATTGTAAAATACAAAAGGCGCCAAAAGGGTTAAAGTAACTTTTCTCTTTTCAGTTCTCACTTTGTATTTTTGGAGGGTAAGTAAATATTTATGCGCTAGGTAAAAGAATTTAGAGCGGGAATGTTAACGAGTCCAAAATTTCAACAAAAATGTTAAAGAATCTTTTTGAAATTTAAAATTCATATATATATATATATATTACTCCCTCCGTTTTTTTCGTTGCTCCTATATTCCCCATTGGGAAATTTCAATATGTTGTTTCTATTTTGAATCTTTCCATAAATAGTATAATTTATGAATTAAATTTCCCATTAGTTTTAAGGGCCTGTTCTCCCTAACTTATTTTCAGTTCAATTCAGTAACAATAAATGTGTTCAAACTATTGAGTAGTCATTTTTTACCTTTTTACCCCTCAAACTTTTGTCTAATTGGTTGTATAATATAGAATAACTCAAAGAGCAATAAATGTGTTCACACTAATTTGTAGTTACTTTACTCTTTTATCCCTCAAACTTTTTGTACCATTGGTTGCCTAACATGGAATAACTCAAAAGGGGTAGAATCTTTATTTTAGTTAATTATTTTTTTTTTAAAATAGTGGAATCTTGCTCACTTTTTTACTTGCATTGGATTCTTCCCCGATTCCAAATAGGAACATGATAAGTGCGTTTCTAACGTACTTTATGAGCTCTTTTTGGCTTGGTTTGACCCTCTTTATCCCCTTTTCTTCCCTATTTCTTCCTCATTTCTCTCTCTGTTTCCTTCACTTGATCATTGTTGATCATTGTGACATTTCGCTAGATTTCCGGTCAATTTTGACTGGATTTCTAGTACATTTGCTTTCACCGTGTTTTCCCGTGCTTTGATTGCAGGTATGATCTTTTATAAGGTCAAGAGTTGGGAGATACGGTAATAGGCGGGAGTTTCGAGGAGTTTGCATGCGCGAAAATGGAATAAAGGAAGCTTGACTCAGCTCCATGGTGTGCCCGCACCCTTTTAGCACTGCCCGCACACATTGGTGCGCCCGCACCAGATCAAAGGTGCGCCCGCACCGCCCACAGATTGGGCATCCTAATTGTCAGTCAGTTAGGTGCGCCCGCACCAGATATAGGTGCGCCCGCACCAATCAGGTGCGCCCGCACCACCTCCATGTGCGCCCGCACCTTCCCAGCGAAGATTGGCCATCTCAGTCAGTGGCCTTGGTGCGCCCGCACCAATTCAGTGGTGCGCCCGCACCACCTGTTTCCGCGAGAAAATTGTATTTCTCTTAGGCATTAAAAACGAGAGTTGGAGTTTTTTGGAACTTATGCTTTATTTTAGAGTTCAGAGAATATTATTAGGGCTGACATTAGAAAAAAAAAAAACACTTAGTTTTTTATCAAGATTTTAGATTATAGATCATACTTTGTGATTCCGTTACATTGAAGGTACCTTTTTATTCAATTTTATTCAGTTTTTATTGCATTCTTTTCGTGTTTGTTCTTGTTCTTAGTTATTTTTAGATCTTCATTCTCACAATCTCATAATTGTTACTTCTATTAGTTTAATTATCTCTTAATCATGTTTAGCCTTAGATTAGTCATAGATTTTGTGTTTAATTGCCTAGAATCCATGATTAGTGAGTAGTTTCTTATATAGGGTTAAGGTGAAAGTATGGATTAGGGTTTAAATGTATTGTTAATGTGATTGTGATGATTTAAAGACGTTTGTGCATTGATCTTGGTGTTTTGAGACCTTAGGATAGATATTGATCACATTTATGCTTCGGTACTTTGAATTCAAATGTTCTTAAATCGAATTTTGAACTCTTTTATCATCCCCAAGAATCAACTTAATTTCTAGGCCAAGATATTGGGTAGAAATTAAGGGGATCCTTTACTAGGGGTTTTTCGAATTTATCGAATCTCTTAATCAATTGACTAAAGACCATTCGAGAGAGGATTTAGTTGATTGATTAAGTGATTATTCTTGAGGACCATTCGAGAGAGGACTCGAGTATTTTAGAGGAAAACTAAACCTTGTATAATCGTCTTCGTTACTTCACAATCGCATTAACATTCATTGTCCATTCTTATTCATATTAGTAACCTCAACTCTAGTGTCTTCCTATCTGATTCATTAATTCGAGTTATTTGCTAGTTCTTGTTATTAGCTAGACATAGTTGTTACCAAAACTATTCAAACCCCCAAATACCCTTCAATTAGGTAGTCTAGACTTAATAGACTTTGATTAATCCCAATTTCCCTGTGGATCGACCCTTGACTTGCCTTTACTACGTTCTTAGTAATTGCTTGTTAGGAGTTATAAATATTGTTTGAATAGTGATTTTTGGTGTCTTAACGACACACTAAAAACCTCTTATCAGAACAACAAAAGAAAACAGAGGGAGTATATGCTAAGATATTTTTTGGACTAAATTGGACTTATTGGACTCCAAAGGGGTCAGTCCAAATCCAGTTCGAAAATATTTGGAGTCGAAAATTTGAGTCCGAGTCCAGTCCAAACATTTTTCAGTCGAGTCTAGTCCGACAACTTTGGACTGAACTGGATTGGACTTTGGACTTTTCGCAGTTCACTTACACCCCTAGAAATACTTGGAGTTCCGATCCTAGTTTTTCTACTGATTTGGGTGTAAGGCCGTTTGGGCATCCCTATATCTACTTAAATGTTGATGATGGAGAAACTTTAAGTTGAGTTTTGATTTATTTATTGCTTTCTGAGATGTAAGATATCCGTTGGGATAAATGTAGTTGTATCACCCCTAGGTGTGCAGGAGTCCACTAGTAGATATTGTCCGCTTTGGGCGGTAACCCGTAAGGATTTGCTTTGGTGCAGAACCAAAGTCCTACCCAAAAGGCCTCTACTAGGTTGAGGTGTCCACCTCTATATAAAGAAGGCTTCGTTCTCCTCAACTTCCGATGTGGGATAACCAAGATCTTAGACACCTTCTCCCCTCCTTTAAAGAGCTTGCGTCCTCGTAGGCACTACTAGACACCGGAATGGGCTATGACTCTACTATCTGTAAAAGAACGCTCTTGCACGAGTAAAGGAGCTCACTATGTGTGCAGGAGCCCACTATATGTGCAGGAGCCCACTATATGTGCAGGACCCCACTAGTAGATATTGTCTTCTTTGAGCCCTAACCGCAAGGATTTACTTTGGTGCAGAACCGAAGTCCTACCCAAAAGGCCTCTACTAGGGCCTCCTCAACCTAGTAGAGGCCTTTTGGATAGGACTTCGGTTCTGCACCAAAGCAAATCCTAGCGGGTTAAGCCCCAAAGAGGAAAATATCTATTACTAGTAGAATAATTGCTTATTGTTGCGGTGGTATTGCTGCGGTTTTACCCATACGCAGGTAAAATATAAAATAGACCTATTGCTGCAGTTTCGGCCGGAAACCGCAGCAATAGATTTCAACGGGAAAATTTTCAAACTTAAGTTGACTTTTTTACCAGCTCTATTGCTGCGGTCCAGCCAGAACTGTAGCAATATATTAAAATATTAATTTTTTATTAATATTTGAACCTATTGTTGCGTTCCTACAAAAAATTGCGGCAATAGGCTGTTTTAAATAAAAATAAAATGCGCGACCCAATTAGGGTTTTGTTCCTCTTTCCTTTAATAACTCAGCCGTTTTCTCCCACCTCCTCTCTATCCTGTCTCTCTCCTCACTCTCCTCTCTATCTTCTCTCTATCTCCTCACTCTCCTCTCTATCCTCATTCTCTATCCTCTCTCTCCTTTAACTCCTCGTCGGACTTATCAACAGACCAACGCCTGCTGTAATACCCCGAATTTTCAAAGATTATTTTATTATTTATTAAGGTTTAATATTATTTCCACTTAAATTTATTTTCTGATAATTCAATTTTAATAATGATTTCATTTAGTTTTGAATTATTTAACGAGTTTATTTAATTGAAATGTATTTTATTATTTCTAAATATTTCAAATTATTTTAATATGGTAATTGAAAGGTGTATTTAGTTGTGGGCATTCTTATTCATCCATTTTATGTAATACCAAGCCCAATGTCAAGTCCATATCCATATGTCTTTACCCAAAAAGAAAAAGGAAAACAAAAAAAAAAAGAGAAAGAAAGAAAACGTGATTAATGATGATCACCATCTTCCATCTTCCTCCTTCCTCACGCACACAAATCAAACAAAGCCAAAGATCAAATTTTTTTCCACAAATTCAACAGTTCTTGCCAGAGAACTTTGAAAATCAAGCACAATACAACTCCAACCTCAACTCTTCTGCCCAAAATCCCCCAAAATCAGAAAACAAAATCTCACACCATACTTCCTCCATTAATGGAGGTTGACTAAGCTTCACAAATTCAGAAAATTTGTCCTATAAATAGCAACCCAAACACATTCAATCACTCAAGCAACCAACCCTTTCTAAGATTGTTTCACTTTCTTCTCTTCTTCTCTTCTAATTTCTGATTTTTATTTTGGAAATTTAAAATTAAAATATAAATTGAACCCACCATTAAACTCCTCCCTGTCACGCTGAACCACCGAGCGAACCACCTTCGCCCACCTGAAACCACCCCTCCCCGCCTGACTCGCCGTGCGCCAAACCACCACCGCCAGCCAAACACCCAGCCCTTCCTTCTCCTTCCTCGCTGCTTCCTTCCCTTCGCAAGCACCCTCTCGTCTGCGTCTCCTTCAGCCGCGCCACTCCCCGCCTGAGCCGTTCGCCGTCCACCCGAAACCACCAGCGCCACCTCCTTCCTCTTCTTCCCCACTGACTCGTGCCTCCCCTGTTCTTCCTTCCTTTTTCCTTCCTTCCTTCGTTTCTTTTTTTTTTTGGGTGAATGAAACTGATTCAAAGAATCAGTAAACAACCCCCTCCCTTTCCACTTTATTTTAGTTTTTATTTGTTTATTTTATTTTTTTTAATAAAACTAAAACCCGTGACTTTCCTAAACTAGCCTACTTTAATTAAGTTAGTATATTTTAGTTTAAGTTAATCTTTTATAACTTGAAAATGTTTCTTAAATAAAATGAGTATAATAAAGTTAGTTTCTACATTTAAAATAATTGTTTAAGTTAATAAAAATAAGGTTGAAGTAATCTTTGATTACTTAAAATGATTTCATTATTGATTTAAAAACCATAACTTTGATTTATAAACTCTCTTAAATCATCAAGAATTCTTTAAGTTATTTAAATTATTTAAATTGTTTATTTTATATAAAAAGGGGTTATTTAGGTAACTAACTTAAATCTCGTTAATGTCTAATGTAGATTCCGATTGCGTAGACGAGGAATATCAAGAGTGTTAATAGGTTCGTGAATCTAACTTTTGGGCACGCATCACGAGGTAATCTCCGATGTCCATCTAAACATAGATCCCGTTAGTATAAAATGAATTGATTACGTGATTATGTGCTTATAAAATTTATAAGTATGGACTATAATTATGAATTATCGACTTAACGCGGACTATGAATATGAAGGATAAAATGGACAACGACTATGGATTTCGATTATGAATCATGACTATGGACGATGTACGATATGACAAAGATGGTTATTATAAACGTTTTTAAAACCGGTTAATGTCATTTAGTAATGCTATGATTATTATTATTATTATTATTATTATTATTATTATTATTATTATTATTATTATTATTATATTATTATTATTATTATTATTATTATTATTATTATTATTATTATATTATTATTATTATTATTATTATTATGATTATTATTGTTATAATTATTACTATATATCATTATGATTATCATGAATAATATTATTGTTATTAATATTGAGACTTTATGAAAGTTGAAATTGGTAAGAACTTGTGATAATGAAATGATTATGAATCTGAAGTGATAAATGAACTCAAGTGACGGTTGTGTTTATGAAATGAGTTATTGAAACCCTATGAATGGATTGAGATTATGATGGATTGAATATGTTCACACTGGATTGAACAAGATGATGTAAATGTGTACGTAATTTATGTGATGACTTGATTAAAAGATGTTAATCACGTAAAGTGAAATATCGGAGGGAAATGATGAACAGGTTGCCCTGTATGAGAGGTTCAGCGGCCCCTACAGGTTCTCTGTGTTACTATGCTGATTTTCTGTTACTTGTCTTCCTTCTATCTTGTTGTGATCCAAGTAGAAGGGGTGTGCACACTAGGGACTTTGTTATTATGGCCATTACGTTATTCGTAGGTGGTTACAGGGGATTGACCCCGGCCTACAATGTTGAAGTAAGTGGTTACAGGGGATTGACCCCGGCTTACTGGCGTTCTCTTTCCTCTCCTTAAATAATTTGATTAATTATGCGATTATTCATTGTATATATATGTGTATATGTGCTATGCTTTTCAACCCTATTACCCTACTACTTTACAATATATTTTCAACTTAAGTATTTTACGGGATGGAGTTGGAATTACTCAGTTTTTCTGATTTTTGGGAGCTTGTCTCTCTTGTTTCTTTTCAATGTATTTGTGCAGGGTGGGTGATCGACGGGGGAACAAAAAGGGAGGTCATTTAGAGTTGTCATCCACTTAGCTTATGAATTAGCTTCCGCTGGAACTCAGAAACACTTAAGTAATTAGTAGTATTTAATGAACAATATACTTGGTTGTAAGGATTAATTAATTTGAATTTAGTATGCTTTAATCTAGCCTTGCATTTATTTCCAAGGAGATAAGTGCGGCGGTAGCACGCCCGTTGATTCGAAACCTCGTGGATATTCCCCCATCTCAAGTTTTATTAAATGAAAAAGGGTTCGGGTTGGCGGGGGTGTTACGAGTGGTATCGGGAGCGGAGTTTAGATTAACTAGGGAAAGATTAAAATTATTAAAATATATAAATTAGGGAAAATGAATCAAATAGGGTTAAACTTAAAATTGGTTTAGGAGGTCAAAATAATAAATTATTTAAGAAAAATGACTTAATAGGATTAAAATATGACTTAAGGATTTAGTCTTGGTACGAATGGGTTATGTGTACATGTATGAAAGTACTCGCTAAAGGTACTTATTAATTGTTTATGATATTTGATTAGATGGCCAAGACGCGTTTGACCGCCAGGAAATGCACCAGAACCCCTCGTCAAGGACCCTACCTTCTAAGGATGAGGGTAGGAGAGTCTGTTTCATCTTATATTTACAGGTTACGTTTAACAATGAAGTGTTACCACCTCAATGAAGGCCACGGACATTCAGATTACCTCACGCCACCTAAACAGGCCGATGTTTTGATTCACACTCTTTCCGACGATGGTCCATATGCCGGAATCAAGAGCAAATACTCTGATGTTTTGAAAAATGGAAGGCCGAACTGTGAACGATACACGTTGAAAGGGAAGTGGTATCTCACGTTGAGTTACCTGGAGAAAAGGATGCTTGATGCTAGGGCCAAGTGGCTTAATGACCGTTTACCCACTGATGACGAGGAGCCCAACCATAGCGACGATGAAGAAGTAGGAAGCAACCCTGCCTCACCCGTTTAAATCTCGATGGAGATAGAGACGGAGATGAAGGTGAAGACGAGGATCCGTCCTAGTACGCTGATTAAAAACCCATATCTCTAGCCCTGACCCTTAGATTTCTAATTAAGGTCGTAAAAGATCGATTAATGTGTTAACTTAGTCAAGGATGGTGCAACTGATGCTTGTTTGACTATTTGAAAACTCTTATGCTACTATGAACGAATTGTTATGGCACTTTTAGAGTAATGAATGATGAACTTTTGACATGTGAATTGATTGTGAAATGAATGATGAACTTTTGATATGTGAATTGAGTATGAAATGGATGAATGGTATGAACCATGATTATGTGAATTAGCTTTTATATAAATATCAATGTGAATCGTAGAAATACAATGTGAATAACGCAGGTAGCTTATGCAATACGTTTATACGCGATCTAGAGCAAGGCGACAAGAAAACCAAATGGCCGAAACTCCTGAACAAGTTGCAGCACGACTTAGGCCTCTCGAGCAACTAGCTCAGAGCTTTGGCTTAGTCCTTCAAAACCAGATCAACAACAACCACCATGGAGACGATCCGCAAGTTGCAATGGCGAAAAAGATTTCCGCTTTGAAACCACCAACCTTTGTTGGGAGAGAAGACCCACTACTTCTCGGGAATTGGATAAGAGATTTCGAAAAGATTTTCACGGCCACGGGTACGCCTAAGGCCCAGAAGGTCGATCAAGCAACCTTTTATCTGCATGAAGATGCTGATACTTGGTGGGAAAGTGTAGGACCTACTGTTAAAGCTCAAGAGAACTTTAACTGGGAAGCATTTAAGGTAGCAATTAAGGCTCGATTCTTCCCCGAGCACATTCGTAGGCAGAAGTACAATGAGTTTAGTAGGTTTAACCAGAGTTATAACATGAGTGTGCAAGAGTACGCTCAGAAATTCAATGAGTATGCCCGATTCTGCTCGACTGTAGTGCCAGATGAAGGAACTAAGGCTCAGAAGTTTGAAGACGGACTTAAGTTTGATCTTCAGACTCGAATGGGAGGTAGCACCTCTACTACTTTCGCGGAAGCGTATGCTAAGGCCTCAAACCTGGAGAGAATCTTACAGCTTGAGAGAGAGGTGCTAGGCAGACACAAAAGGAAAGAACCTACCGGCAACATCAACAACCAAGGGTACGATAAGAGGCCCAACAATGGTGGAAACAACAATAACAATGGTGGACGCTACAACAACCGCAGCAATCAGAATTCTGGACAACAGACCCAGCACGGAAATAGGAACCAAAAGAACTTTGTTTGCAAGAAGTGTGCCAAGAGCCATCCAGGGTTCACCTGTCAGGGTGAAAGAATCAAGTGTTTCGAGTGCGGAGAAGTAGGTCACAAATCGTTCAACTGTCCCAAGAAGCGAGCTCAAAGTGGACCTATTGGGAACAATGGTAACAATGGAGGTGGAAATAGAATTCAAAACTTCAATAACAACCGCCCCAGTGGAGGAAATGCTGCACAGAACGGGAACCAGAACAACCGCTCTTTTGGAGGTGGAAATGGAAACTTTGGAAAGAATGGCAATGTAGGCTACACCAATGGAAGAATCAATGTCATGAGCCGAACTGAAGCTGACACCGATGCCAACGTTGTGACGGGTACTTTTCTAGTAAACTCAAACCCTGCTTATGTACTCTTTGATTCTGGAGCGTCTCATTCTTGTATTTCTAGCACTTTTGTTAATAAGTATCCCCTCAAGTCTACCCAGTCTTGTCGAGCCAATATAGCCATGCCCACCGGTGAAACTGTTTCTTGTAAATCTCTTTTCCAAAGTATCCCTGTAGTCATAGCTGGTACTGAATTACCGGCCGATCTTATCCTTTTTGACCTAAAAGACTTTGACGTTATCTTGGGAATGGATTGGTTAGCTAAATATAAAGCCAAAATCGAGTGTCATAACCAGAAAATATCTCTTAGAGGGCCAAAGGGAAATAGGATATCTTATAAAGGCATAACCTTCCAGCCTGATGTCAAGATAATCTCGGCCACCGAACCTTCAAACCTATCTTAGAAAAGGCTACCCAGTCTGCCTGTGTCAAGTAAGGGACGTGAGCGTGGAAAATGAGGAGTTGACTCAAATTCCGGTAGTAAAGGATTTTCCGGATGTATTCCCCGAAGAGCTTCCAGGAATGCCATCAGAGAGAGAAGTGAGCTTTAAGATCGATTTAGTCCCTGGAACCAGACCTATCTCTAAGGCCCCGTATCGAATGGCACCTGCAGAAATGCAAGAATTGAAAGTACAGTTGGAGGAATTGTTGGATAAAGGGTACATTCGACCTAGTGTTTCGCCTTGGGGAGCCCCGATATTGTTTGTTCGGAAGAAAGACGGATCTTTGAGGTTGTGTATAGATTATAGGGAGTTGAATAATGCCACGGTAAAGAATAAATATCCGCTCCCGAGGATCGAGGATTTGTTCGATCAACTTCAAGGTGCAACAGTGTTTTCCAGGATCGATTTACGATCAGGTTATCACCAACTACGAATTGCTGAAGAAGACATCCCTAAGACAGCCTTTCGTACGAGATATGGCCATTATGAGTTCACCGTCATGCCTTTTGGACTCACTAATGCGCCAGCAGCTTTTATGGACCTCATGAACAGGACTTTCCATCCGTACCTGGACAAGTTCGTGATAGTATTCATTGACGATATATTGGTGTACTCGAAGGATAGATTAGAGCATGAGGATCAGTTGAGGAAAGTTTTGGAGATTCTTCGAGAAAAGCAATTGTACGCAAAGTTCTCGAAGTGTGAATTTTGGTTGGAAAAAGTCTCATTTTTGGGTCATGTGATATCAAAAGAAGGCGTTTCCGTAGATCCATCGAAGATTCAAGCAGTGACCGATTGGCCTCAACCTAAGAACGTCACCGAATTAAGGAGTTTCTTGGGTTTAGCTGGATATTACCGGAGATTTGTGAAAGATTTTTCGAGAACGGCCCAACCTCTCACTAACCTGATGAAGAAAACAACAAAATTTCATTGGGATGATAAGTGTGAGGAAGCATTTCAAGAGCTGAAGAAGAGACTCACAACAGCCCCAGTATTGACTTTACCCTCTGGAGTAGAAGGATTTGAAGTTTACAGTGATGCCTCAAAGAAAGGTTTTAGGTGCGTCTTGATGCAACATGGTAAAGTAGTGGCCTATGCGTCGAGACAACTCAAACCACATGAGCAAAATCACCCTACTCATGACTTGGAGTTAGGAGCGATCGTGTTTGCACTGAAAATCTGGAGACACTATTTGTATGGAGTGCAATGCAAGGTCTATACAGATCACAAGAGTTTGAAGTATCTGTATACGCAAAAGGAGTTGAATATGAGACAGAGACGTTGGCTCGAGCTTATAAACGACTATGATTTGAAGATAGTGTATCAAGAGGGAAAAGCGAACAAAGTAGCTGATGCGTTGAGTAGGAAGAGTGCTCATTCGCTAAACGTGTTGATTTTGCCAGATGAACTGTGTGAAGAGATCAAGAGATTAAGTTTGGAAATAGTTGAGCCTGGTTATGTAAAAGCTCGGTTGAATGCTCTTCTTGTTGGACCGGACATATTTGAGGAGATTCGGGTGAAACAAGCTGCAGAGATAAGTGGTTAAGCAAGTTAAGAGAGATGAAAGAAAGTGGTCAAGCACCGGAGTTCGAGATCGACGACAATGGCGTTGCAAAGTATAAACGGAGATTGTGTGTGCCACAGGATGAGGAACTCAAGACGAGAATTCTAAAGGAAGCCCATAATTCGCCGTATTCCATACATCCAGGAGGAGATAAGCTTTATAAGGATTTGAAAAAGCATTTTTGGTGGCCTAGAATGAAGCAAGAAGTAGCCGACTTTGTTGCAAAATGTTTAACATGCCAGAAGGTGAAAATACAGCATATGAAGCCTGGAGGAAAATTACAACCGTTGGAAGTGCCAGGATGGAAATGGGAATCTATCTCTATGGATTTCATCATAGGATTACCGAATACGAGGTCGGGAAAGAATGCAATATGGGTAATAGTGGACCGTTTGGCTAAGACGGCAATATTCGTGGCAATGAAGGATACTTAGTCGTTAAGACAGTTGGCGGAAGCTTACTTTAATGAGGTGGTTAGGCTACATGGTGTTCCGAAGGACATCGTTTCGGATAGGGACTCGAGATTCTTATCTAAGTTCCGGAAACAGCTTCAGACAGCCGTGGGTACACTATTGAAATTCAGCATAACCTTCCACCCAGCAACAGATGGTCAAACGGAGAGAACAATTCAGACCTTAGAGGATATGCTGAGAGCATGCGTAATGGATTTCGGAGGATATTGGGATGATCATTTGATGTACATTGAGTTCTCGCACAACAACAATTATCACTCGAGCATAGGAATGGCACCTTATGAGGCATTGTATGGACGGAAATGTAGAAGTCCTATATGTTGGAGCAATGTCAACGAGTCGTTGAATTTGGGACCAGAAATGATAGAAGAGACTACCAACAAGGTGAAGTTGATTCAAGAGCGTATGAAAGCAGCTCAGGATCGACAAAAATCGTATGCCGATCAAAGGAGACGAGATTTAGAGTTTGAAGTTGGAGAAAAAGTGTTGCTGAAAGTTTCGCCAACCAAGGGAGTAATGAGGTTCGGTAGAAAAGGAAAGTTGAGTCCTCGTTATATCGGACCTTGTGAGATACTCGAAAGAATTGGACAAGTGGCCTATAGATTAGCCTTGCCCACAGAGTTAGCCAATGTTCATAATGTCTTTCATGTGCCTCAACTCCGTAAATACGTTTTTGATCCCTCCCATGTTATCCAACCCGAAACCATTGAACTAGATGAGACCCTCACCTTTGAAGAACGTCCTATTAGAATCCTTGATTCCAAAACGAGAAATACTCGGAATAAGGCAGTAAAGTTAGTCAAAGTGTTATGGTCTAATCATCAAATCGAGGAAGCAACTTGGGAAACAGAAGACGACATGAGAAAGCGTTATCCTGAACTCTTTTCTGAGGTACGATTATCGAGTTTCGGGGACGAAACTCCTTAAGGGAGACCGAATGTAATACTAATTAAGTTAGTATATTTTAGTTTAAGTTAATCTTTTATAACTTGAAAATGTTTCTTAAATAAAATGAGTATAATAATGTTAGTTTCTACATTTAAAATAATTGTTTAAGTTAATAAAAATAAGGTTGAAGTAATCTTTGATTACTTAAAATGATTTCATTATTGATTTAAAAACCATAACTTTGATTTATAAACTCTCTTAAATCATCAAGAATTCTTTAAGTTATTTAAATTATTTAAATTGTTTATTTTATATAAAAAGGGGTTATTTAGGTAACTAACTTAAATCTCGTTAACGTCTAATGTAGATTCCGATTGCGTAGACGAGGAATATCAAGAGTGTTAATCGGTTCGTGAATATAACTTTTGGGCACGCATCACGAGGTAATCTCCGATGTCCATCTAAACATAGTTCCCGTTAGTATAAAATGAATTGATTACGTGATTATGTGCTTATAAAATTTATAAGTATGGACTATAATTATGAATTATCGACTTAACGCGGACTATGAATATAATATGAAGGATAAAATGGACAACGACTATGGATTTCGATTATGAATCATGACTATGGACGATGTACGATATGACAAAGATGGTTATTATAACGTTATTAAAACCGGTTAATGTCATTTAGTAATGCTATTATTATTATTATTATTATTATTATTATTATTATTATTATATTATTATTATTATTATTATTATTATTATTATTATTATTATTATTATTATCATTACTATATATCATTATGATTATCATAAATATTATTATTGTTTTTAATATTGAGACTTTATGAAAGTTAAAATTGGTAAGAACTTGTGATAATGAAATGATTATGAATCTGAAGTGATAAATGAACTCAAGTGACGGTTGTGTTTATGAAATGAGTTATTGAAACCCTATGAATGGATTGAGATTATGATAGATTGAATATGTTCACACTGGATTGAACAAGATGACGTAAATGTGTACGTAATTTATGTGATGACTTGATTAAAAGATGTTAATCACGTAAAGTGAAATATCGGAGGGAAATGATGAACAGGTTGCCCTGTATGAGAGGTTCGGCGGCCCCTACAGGTTCTCCCGTGTTACTATGCTGATTTTCTCGTTACTTGTCTTCCTTCTATCTTGTTGTGATCCAAGTAGAAGGGGTGTGCACACTAGGGACTTTGTTATTATGGCCATTACGTTATTCGTAGGTGGTTACGGGGATTGACCCCGGCCTACAATGTTGAAGTAAGTGGTTACGGGGGATTGACCCCGCTCATCGGCGTTCTCTTTCCTCTCCTTAAATAATTTGATTAATTATGCGATTATTCATTGTATATATATGTGTATATGTGCTATGCTTTTCAACCCTATTACCCTACTACTTTACAATATATTTTCAACTTAAGTATTTTACGGGATGGAGTTGGAATTACTCAGTTTTTCTGATTTTTGGGAGCTTGTCTCTCTTGTTTCTTTTCAATGTATTTGTGCAGGTGGGTGATCGACGGGGGAACAAAAAGGGAGATCATTTAGAGTTGTCATCCACTTAGCTTATGAATTAGCTTCCGCTGGAACTCTGAAATACTTAAGTAATTAGTAGTATTTAATGAACAATATACTTGGTTGTAAGGATTAATTAATTTGAATTTAGTATGCTTTAATCTAGCCTTGCATTTATTTCCAAGGAGATAAGTGCGGCGGTAGCACGCCCGTTGATTCGAACCCTCGTGGATATTCCCCCATCTCAAGTTTTATTAAATGAAAAAGGGTTCGGGTTGGCGGGGTGTTACACCTGCTGCGCTCCTTCTTCGCACAACGACGATCACCTCCTCATCTCTCACGACTCCAGATCTGCTCGATCTCGCACGTCTCTGTCGCCCAACAAACCTCTCTCTTCTCCTAAAAAAATTCGAACGCAACTACTTCTAATGCGGTGGTCATCGAAATTCGATTGTGGTGATTCGTTGCAAAGCCGTTGGTCGAGATTCGTCTGCAGTGGTTCGTGGTTCATTGTCGGCGCCTTTTTCCGGTGGTTCATGAATCGTGGTTCACTTCATGGTCGACAACAGTGGTTCGTGATTTCGGCTGTAGTGATTATCATTTTTTAAAATTTTTTTTCGCGTTTTTTTTCCAAATTAACGTGATGTAATGTAAAATGACTAAAATCCGATGTTATGTATTTGTGGCTAGGTTTTATTTTTTGGTTTTTCCTTTTGCTTATTATATTTTTTGTATTTAGGATTTGTTAAAATTATATTTTTATTAAATGTATGAAATCAATCTGCAATAAATAATTTGTTTGTGGTAGTTATTTGTGTGTTGTAATTTTTTGTAAAAAATAAATTTTTAATTTACCTGCACTATCTATTGCTGCGGGCTTATGGGACAACCGTAGTAATAGACTTCATTTTTTTTAATTAAAAAAAGGCATGTTGCTGCGGTTTTGGGTAGGAACCGCAACAATAGGTTGCTCTATTGCTACGGTTAAAAACCGCAACAATAGGTAATTACCTATTGGTGCGCCCTTAATTGCTGCGCGGCCAAAACCGCAGCAATATGCCACTTAATGACCGCCGCAATTAGCTTTTATTCTACTAGTGGCTCCTGCACACCTACGGATATTACAGATGGTATCAGAGCCAGAGCCCATTTCGGTAACCTGTAGTGCCTACGGAACGCAGGCTCTTTAAAGGAGGGGAGAAGGTGTAACACCCCCAAAATCCATACAAGTCTAACTATGTTGCATCGACTTTGGGAGTGTTACCGCCGCGGTGAAACGCAAGACTTATTAAAATTAAAACATTAACTTACTCTTTATTATGAAAACTAAATTGCAGCGGAAGTAAAATGTTAACTTAACTACAACTTGGGAATCACCATTGACCCCTTTTTATTTAAAACCATTAACTAAGTAAATCATAAATAAACTCTAGAAGGTTCAACTAAAACACTTTAAAAGTTTATAAACCAAAGAATCTCCCCTTTTATGCCCGAAGTCATGCAGCATCATCAACATACCTAATCTGCTCCCCATTGAATATCAATGGTTCATCACAGGTCAACAAGCAAACACAAATACAAACAATCAGCTATGCTGAGTACGTACATAATCAATTAAATAATACACTAAGCATAATCAGAATAATAATCATTCCTAAACATGATACTACAAGAATATTACATTTCGTTTTTACAATTTATTTGGCATCGAATGGGCACCATCATCTTTCTAGAATCATACGGGCTACTTAATCCTTAATAGACAACTTGGTCTATTAAATGGAATGTAAATACGGTTTCGTTCCTTTCCACATCCATCACTTTAGTATGCATACCCCCAAGATCGTACGGAACCTTCCGCCTATTTGAGTTATCAAAATTTATAAGGACACTACTGTCGCCACAGTAGGCTTGCGTAGGAGTGTAGAACAAGTCCCATACTCCCCCCATTGTTCACTACTTGTAGGGATTCCAACTACAAGTTTATTGCCAAATATCCTTCTTAGTGATATTCATTCATACAACATGATGCATATAATCATTTAATTTTCCTTCTTAGGTACATTGCTCAATTCTTTAGTTTAAGCAACTTCTTGTAACATCCTTGCTACAACAATAAATCATAGGATTCAAATCCAACTCTCGTTTTATGCTTGTGATACGATAGAATTATGTATTCCAATAATAATTCATTCCAATTCACAAGTCATACAACAAGGAAATACATATAGACTCCCAATTGATTTCATGTTACCAAACAATCTCATCAATCGTAACCATACAATAGTTCCCTATCATGATTCTAGGTTCCAATAAAACAATGCATAACTTAACATGATACTAACGTATCTAATTGAACTAGTACGCGTACGTACCTTGTAACAGAGAACCTTCGCTGACTACTTAAAACGTTCAGCTTATGAAATTAGGACCTAATCGAATAATAAAAATACTTCAGTGCTAAGTCCTTGATATTATTAAATATAAATTAACTTATCTAACTATGTAAAATATGGTGTTTTGAAATATAAAAATAACCAATCTTGTTGTTTAAACTTTCTCTTCATAATCTTTATTGAAACCAACATATTTAGGACTTAATAATATACTCGTAAATCTGATTTCTTTTAACTTATATTATACTTGTTCATAACAACAAAACTTAAACAACTATATATAAGTATTATAAAAATCAGAATTAAGAATTAATGTCATCATAAGAACTACTAATACAATTGTAAATCCGATTTCTTTTAACTTTTACTATACTTTATTTATAATACAAACTTAATCCAAGATATATAAGAATTACAAAATCAGATTTTACAATTAGTTTAAAGTATAAAAGGAAGAAATGACCACCGGACGATACCACACCGCCAGCGAGTCACACTTCGCTCGACCCACACTCGCACAGCACCGCACGCAAGCCTCGCATGCACAACAACTTGACTCGACAGCAACGACGACTCGCACACCACACCTCGCATCACACAACCTCGCACACACACTCGAGTCACTCGCACCAACCACACGCACACACCGACACACAGCACGCACCGCACTTCGCACGCCCAGCACCGCACTTCGCACACCTCGCAGCCTCGCACTCTCACTCGACTCGCACAACCCTCGGCGCCCATCGCGACCCTCGCACCGCACACACTCGACTCACACACAACCATCGATGATGCGCGCGGCCACAGCCTCTATGCAACCCTCGAAGGTCGACGGAAGAAACAGAGGAGGACTGAGGAAAGAAGAAAGAACATAGGAGGAGAAGAGAAGGAGGAGAGAGAAAGTTCTTGGGGTAAATAAAACGGCTGATTATGTAAAAGTGAATAGGGTTTTGCTTCCCCTTTATTTTATTTTTTTATTTATAGCATGAAAAACCTATGCTCACTAGGAATTGTTGTCCAAATCAAATTCTTATATCCATTTTATTTATTTGAAAAACAAAACCAAAACCGAATTATAATATAGTTAGGTACAAAAAGTAGTTTGTATTTTATTATTTGTAAAAATAACTCCTAAAAATACGGAGTATTACAGAAGGTGCCTAAGATCTTGGCTATCCCACATCGGAAGTTGAGGAGAACGAAGCCTTCTTTATATAGAGGTGGACACCTCAACCTAGTAGAGACCTTTTGGGTAGGACTTCGGTTCTGTACCAAAGCAAATCCTTGCGGGTTAGGGCCCAAAGAGGACAATATCTACTAGTGGGCTTCTGCACACCTAGGGGTGTTACAGTAGTCCTCGGTGAAGAACATGCCAACCAACTAGGTTGCGATCCGGGGGTGTTACCCGGGATAATTGTTGTCGCTCGAGAGGTCGGGAGCTATTGAGTCGGGTACTATCCTACATCGGGAGTTTGACCATTTTTAGACATATGCGGTAGGGAACGTAATGTCATAGATGTCTAGAGGTTGCGATCCGACCAACCTTAGGAAGTGGGTTACGATCCACTTGGCGTTCTACTCTTTTTCTCATAAACTCTTTTATATTCTACTCGATGGTTTTTTTATGGAGAACCGTGATCATGAGAATATGTTGGTGATTACTCTTTGTTTATTTATGAAATTTTATGCTTAGAATCTATGTTTTCCTACGAGTTAGAAGTGTGGAGTTTTTATATGATTTGTTAAGTGAATTGTGTTGTGTATTTGTTATGAAGACTTTTCTTGATCATTAAAGCTTATTGCTAATTCTATCATGATATTACTCGCCACTGATTGTGGATTATTATTGTTTACTTAAGTTTGCGAGATGGAGTTAAAAGTCATGTTGATCATTATTTGGACACGGAAATGAGAAAGGAGAACTACCTAAATTTGTAATGTTTGTTTTAGTAGATGAGTTTTTGGTGGAATAAGGAGGTCTTTTAGGCTTATAGGTGTTAAGTAGTTTGGTTGGATTTACCTATGTTTTGATGGATTGTTTTGTCACTATGAGTTAGACTTCGATGTTATGTTTTAATGGGATTGTAGGAGGTTTCCTTGCCTCTTTTGGATAAGTTTGGTTTTTCCTTGAGATCTTGGGGATTCTCTTTTATAATAATCTAGTTTCCTTAATCTTTAGAGTGACATATCCGTCCGGTGATATTTTTCCTATCGTCTATCTACTACTTTTGGATGTCTATCTTGTTATTATGTTTCTGTATAAGGGCGAAGTGTTACATTAGTAGTCAAACCTTGTAGAGTTTGGAGGGACTCTATAGGCTAGAAATTAAGGTGATCTCAATACTTGAAACGGATTAATATGCGGACTTGACCCGGTTCAAAAGGCCCATTTGTCATTTGAGGCCTTTTCCCTCCAACAAGTAAGGAAGATGACAAAGTCTTCATTGTCATTATAGTTAGTGATTTTCATTGAAGGTACTACAAAACGAGATTAATGTTGAATTCCACCTAAATCAACTTTTCACCTAAATAAACATGAGATATGGCACTGGCCTAGCATGTTCAATTCCAAAACCTTGGAATAACCAACAATGGTCACAACTCACAACATCATGACACCAGCCATCATCAATCTTCTCTCCTTTGCAATTCTTGCTCTCCTTCTCCCTAATGAGATCAAACTCTTATTTTCTCATAAAACCCAATCATTCATCACTAATTAATAAACTCAATCACTCTAATTCACATAATATTTTCTGATTCACCGTCATTAATAGGGATGCAAGTGGGGCGGGTCAAGTAGGAGACCCGCCCCATCCCCGCCCCAATGGGGCGGGGATGGATCCTAGCTTGGTGGGTAGTGGGGCGGGGATGGGGATGAAAGTTATACCCGCCATGGGTGATGGGGCGGGGGTGGATTTTAAGTCGTCCCCGCCCCATCCCCGCCCCGCTCCACCCCATCCCCACTCACCCTACATCTTACCCACTTAAAATATTAATTTTTCAACAAATTACAAGTCTATAACACTCTTTAATAGTTTTTCTAGCTGTATATATTTTTTGTTATTAGTATTTGAAATTATATATGGTATATGAGTATTATTTAGTGAGTTTCAAATGAGGATTAAGTGGATGGTGGGGCGGGGAAGGTGGGGATTTGGTGGGGATTTGGTGGGGATGGATACCCAAGTGGGTGATGGGGCGGGGATGGTTTTAATTGTGTACGTGGTGGGGCGGGGATGGGGATGAGTTCGGGCCGCCGCGATGGGGATGGGGATGGGGATGGGGATGGGGATGAAAAAGTGAGGTGGGGATGGGGATGAGAATGCCAAAATCCGCCCCGCCCCGCCCCAGTTGCATCCCTAGTCATTAATGACGACCGATGCTTACTTGACGTTAAGGCCCTTGGTGTTCAATTCATTTTTTGTCTCAATGTTTACGGTTCTGTTGTTTTTCGAAAGTTTTTTTTATTGGTTTCTCTCTTCAACTTCAAAAATTACAGACAAGAAAGAAAGAAGGGAAAGGGGAAAACAGGAGAGAGTAAAATTGGGCTGTATAATGAGTTTGTGCTTGAAAGATCTCGCGTGGGCCTAGTATATGGGCCGGCCACACCTATAAATATAGGTGTGGCTGGCTACATACATTAAGTTGTGATTCTTAATAGTTTACTTTAGAAATTGGTAATGAACAACCTAATAAACACATTCCATTTTTCAAAAGTAAACTTATCAAAATAAGTCGTGAAAAGCCATCTTTCATGAAATTTTGGTATCAAAAAGGTATCAACCACTAGACGAGCCAATTGACCAAAAGTTAGGTTCTCTCCTATTCCTTCTCTTCGCAAACTTTCGCGGTGGTAGTATTGCAGATCCAGTAACCATACATCACCCACCACCAAGAAGACAACATAGAGCTAATGATTATTCGCTCTTGTCTTTTCCTTTTTGTTTCTCTCAAATGCAAAAGAGAAATAATAATATAAAGGATAAAGAAGGAATAAGGAAGAGAAAAGTCCACAACAATGAATCTGGTCCACTAACCATTATATGGAGGGTTGGAGGTTTGGAACCTCACCAATATGACACAAGTATCAAATGTAATTTCTCACAACTTTTGCAAGGTAGTTTAAACAAAAAGAATGATATAGATTTGTTCCTCACAAATTTTCCTAATATTTTAGGTTGTGTGCGTCATGGTGATGAGTAATGACCCCCTTCCTCTCCAACTGCAAGTGATACAATGTATCAAATAGGAGACATTGCCTCTGATTGACAACTAGATTAACCAGTTGTCAAAAAAGACAACTAGATTCACCGGTATAAACAATTACTTGATCAAATAGGAGACATTGCCTCTGATTGACAACTAGATTCACCAGATATAGATAACCGCTTCAACAGTCCAATCAGCTACTAGATATCTGCCTCCCTTTCTCGCTCAGATCCGTAGTACAATCACTGGCAGATCTAAAATTTCATCAGTCAAGTCTTGTTAAGAAAAATATCCTATTGAAATACACCCTCCGAAACTTGACATCATTTGCTATACCAGAATACAATCTTCCACAAGTATAGGCTATTTGCAACTACCTAACAAGAGACACACCAGAAGACATAATCATGCCCATAGCTCTCTTCAGTCACAAACGAAATATTGGATACATTCTCCTGTGATTTGTACTGAGCTACTACACTACGCAAATATCTCAAGATGGTTGCGTAAAAACACACGTATGCCATAATCATATTTTGACTATTAATACCTTGAAATGAACTCCAGCCATCTGAATTCCTTCATGTCCTGTGCAGGATCTTGCAGGAACTCCACTGGCTAACAAACAATTTTCTTTACTATGCTCACTATGATCATGAGCACATGCTAATATTCAACATAAGAATATTAGACAAATGCCCATACAGTCGCAGCAGATTCTCTATGCAAAGGTTGGCATAAACACGTCCATCAGCTACTCATGAGTTTAATGCCATGAATAGATTCTGTCTTCGAGCATGCTCTGGGATGAGACGGTTCGCCATATCTTGTGGGATGCCTGAGAGCTCTGTTCGCTCATAACAGAGATACAAGTTAAAGAAAAATACCTTTTACATCTTGTTAAGCAATGCAATGAAACAATGTTCAGTTTCAAGGACAGCAAAGAAAAAAAGAAAAAAACCCAGAATCAGAATTATATCCAGAGCACATGCACTTGAATAGCCAACTTTAACACGAAATATGAATAGAGCACAGCATACTGTGATGAGCTCACAGCAACTACCAAATTATCCTGATCATAAAAATCAGAATTAAAAGACAGGCCCACAACAGATGCTGGATATTAATTGATGGCCATGATTGTTGAAGTATCTCAACATATTTTTGTCCATACATGGCAGTGGTGGATCCAGGATTCAGGATGAGGGGTAGTGTAATGTTGCTATAGTATAGAACAAGCTTTTGGACCCGTGCAAAATGCACGAATATTTTTTTATTTAGTACGAATATTTATATTCCAACAAAACTGAATACATACATATATTTGATGATTGCGTCAAAAGTTAATAAACTATTAGATATTGAGTCGTATATTTAATGATATTTCCCCTTAATTATGTTACGTAAACTTATAAAAGTGAATGTAATACTACAGACATGAACTGCTCCTTTCTCTAATCATACTTTTACTTCTCAAAAAAAAGTTATTCGTACAAAGTATACAATATACTTTTCCATTATTTTTCTTTGTCCTACTATTATCTTTCACCTATGTTACTTGGACACGGGTACGAGTATCGGATACGGGTACGGATCCGAGTATCCGGTTCGGTAATTTTAAAATTTTAGGATACGGGAACACCGTCCTAATGTTGGATACGGGTACGGGGATACGACATTTTTAAATATATATTATTACTTGTATTTTATATATGTGTTAGCTAATTCCCTAAAGTAGTTGACTGATGTTCTTTATTTTCAGTGGAAATATTGTGCGTGCTGAGATACTACTACACTAAATCTAATATAGCAGGCCCAGTTTGTAACAAGACTAGGTTAAAAAGCCCCTATGGCCTTGTGCTACGTGTAAATTTTAAAACCCTACAAAAAGAAAGCAGCAAAGAATAAATAGAATTAATGATGCCAGCTGTATAAAAAGAATTCACGCAGCAGTCACATGCGAAGAGGAGAGAGGGAAAAAAAAAAGGAGAGAGGAGAGAGGAGAGAGAAAAAAAGAAGGAAAACTGAAGAAAAAAGAAGTGTACAGTTATCTTCGACTCATCGACTGCAAAAGCTTTGATGTAATTGCCCTCGCCGGAGAAGACAACCTGCCGGCGCATAGATGATGGTGTTAGGCTCGCCTTGCCGCATGTGTAAAAGCCCCAACATCTGGTTTGCAGTTATTATGGATCTTACCCTCAATTATACATCTAGGGTTTCTCTCTCCTTTTACTTTTGCCGTATCCGAGTGTAACCCTAAGTATCCGACCCGTATTTCGTACCTGTATCCGTGTCGGGTCGTATCGACACGGGTACGCCGGCCGAAAATGCCGTGTCCGAGTATCATAGTCTTTCACCCAACAATTTACATGGTCATTTTCATGTGGCAAGATAAACCCTCCCACTTTGATCACTAATTATGCAATTAGACCCATAAGTTTCAAATAGAATATCTGCCACCACCATGTTTTGTTCAATGATTAATATTCACCCATCATGGTTTTAAATATTTTTAAAATTAAAAAGAACAAACTTTGATTATATCATATAATTGTATTACATCTAACTATACTTTTAGCCACAAAAATTATGCATATTTACATTTTCATTTTTTGTTCTCTATCCTAATATTAACTCAATCTCACCAAACAAATTTAATGGCAATCTTCCATTTGCAAGTTAAGCTTTCCCACTTTCGCAAATTAAGACATTTAGACCCGAAATTTTAGTTAGAGTAGATTGACCCCCACATTTTATTCAATGCTCAATATATATCATTCACTTCGATTTTATTCAATGACTTTTTAATATATTTGTTTCTTTTTTTTTTATAGAAGAGTAAGAGATAATATTTTCTGGATTATATAATTGTATACTTTTGACCCGTGCAAAATGCACAAAATCAAATACTTCTAACTCCTCACTCCTCTTCTCTTTCTATCGTTTCACTCTCTCAACTTGTGTTGTCAGATTTTAAGCCTCACCGAAGCTTCAACAGGTGTTGTCGTCTCCAATCCCCTCTGTTTCTGCCGCATGTTCCATTCTCCCTTCCCTCAGTCGTCTCCTCTGGTGTGCGTCGAGGGTGATATGGCCGCTGTTTTTGCACCTCCTTCGCCATCGCTTCGTAAGTTCAAGTGAGCTGATTTTGTGCTAGCTCCACCGTTGTTTTGCTTTGGGATGTTCAATTAATTCAGAAGAAATGAAACTCAGTTGTTATATGACAACATTGAGGTTCTTAGATCACAATAGACACTATGCAAATGTATAGATTTTCAGCAATTGTATATGTTTCTGAATTGAAACTTTCTGCAAGTGTCACTAAAAAGCGTAAACATTTAGAGAAAATAAAGTTATAAACGTTGATGATTTTGATTTTTGAGAAGAGTAGACAAATATATTCTAATTTCTACATTTATTGACACCCACCAAAAAGCTCCCAAAAAGAGAGATGGAAGAAGAAAAAAAAAAGAGAAGTAGAGAAGATGGTGGTGGCAGATGTTCAATATTGAATAGATGTTCTTAGACACCAAATGAATAGATGTTCAAACATCTTATTATGCATATTCAATTAAAGATTGAAGGAAGATCAAGTCTGAATAAGAAACTTTGAAGGTCTTTACTCAAAATGATTCGGATCTACTGCATGCAGGTATTTTTTTTTCTTTTTGCCTTCCCTTTTTTTTTTTTGCCTACAGTTCCATGGATTGTTTCATGTTTTGGCAGTTTTCTAGTTTAAGAACTCGAGTTTACTTGGAGTTTCTTCATAATTTTGTTTTTTTAACACACCAATTATTATCGAATAATAAAAAATGTGAGCGGAATCCTTTGAGTTTTGTGTTTGTGGAATGGGAATTATGTTTTTCATATAGTTTATTGAGTAAAGTTGAACCTATTTATACATGTATATTATTTGGCGTATGCAATAAGCAATACATAATTAGTGCAAATCTGTAATATATGCGCAAATCAAGGACATCTAATTGTAATTTTCCTTTTTTGTTGCCATTCAACACACGAACATAGCAATACAGACAGGATTATGGTAGTTCTTAAAGTGTTTTTTTTCACTAAATTTCAATCAATATTAAAGTGATTAGGGGAATCCTTTTAAAAATGTTTAAAAATTTCAAAATTTTATTTTCTACTATAATTATCATCGGTTTTGATAGATTATGGATATAATTTTGGTATGATCATCTTTCAAAAAAAAAAAAAAATTTCTTGGTATGATCATAATATTCGGTTTTTTTTAACAAAAAAGGTCGTTTCACTTTATATTGAATTGGTGTTATATGATTGATTTGAAATTATCTAATTGACTTAGACAAATAAAATACCGATGGTAAGTTTTTAGCTTTACCTTGATTTGAGGATTATTAAATATTTTTGTAACATATACTTGTCTTTATTTTAGGACGTAGCCTTAGATTTTGATATAAGTTACCATTTGTGTGCCTTAAATGTACATGAAGATGCTTTCTTGCCTTTTAATACATGAATTCAGATTTTCTCCCCACATTCAATATATTGATTAGGCTAATCACAGCTTGACAAATGGCGAGTCAAAGAGAGTCTTGAAAATTTGGCAAAAGGAGCAAGCAACCACGTGGCATAATTGCTTGCTTGAACATCACATAGGCAAAACCTTATTGCTTTATAGTATTATATAGATAAAAAAATATGAAACTTTCAGTTATAATATCCATATAAAACCTCGAAAGTATTTTAATACGAGCAAATTGCAATAGTTCAAATCAAGTTCAAAAAAAATTTCACCAATAGAATAAATTCGATTGGAAAACGCAAGCCAAAGCAATTATTCAGTCATTTAGATAAACTAATTTTTGATGGAGAAGAATTTTATTAGCTTGGTTAAGTTGAAGAAGAGTTAAGTCATTTTTGAATTAAAATTATTTTCATTTGCATAGGGATCCCTTTATGAAAAAATGAAAGAAATTATAGCTTTCTACTTTTCTCTTCATGATTTTAAAATGCATTTATACACATAACACAATATCTAATTAATCAATTACCTAAGAATTCACTAATGAACACAACTAGACTAGAGTCATTCTTAGTCCCATTGTAATTCAAGGTTAGAACACAAAATAAACAATCTCGCAAATCAAAATTCACAACACAACATCATAAATTGCCTATTATTTAGAATTCACTTATCACAAATTATCAAATGTATAAATCCACACAATTCATAAGTAATGCAAGGAAATAAACCAAGTAACTAACGCATTAGTAGGTCTCTTGCCAATTGAGCACTCAAATTCAATTTTCTCTAATAGGTACTAGCTTTATATAGAGCGAAATTCAAACAAAAGTTCCAATGTGAATAAAATAGCTTTCTTGACAATATTTATGATGTGGATTTATATAGTCACTCAATTCTCAAATGCCACAAAAAGGTGAAGAAGGAATTTTGGCTTGGATTGGCTTATTTGGTGCTGAACTTTGGTTTAATAGTCTGTCAACAAATCTTCTCCAAAAACCAAAAAAATATATCCCAATACCATAGAAAATATTACTATTAGTTTATTACACTAGATAATTCACAAGAAAAAGAATTTTTTGTCAAAAGGGACCTTTAAACATTTTGGTTGTGAGCAGGGACCCAAAAAAAAATTGTGAACAAGGATCCAATAGCGCACTTTATTTGTTGTTTAGGGCCCACTGGTCATATTCCGCAATGAAGTCAACTTTCCGGCGGTTGACTTCATTTAATCACCTCTTCCCCTCCTAAATCTCACGTGTGAGATACAAACACCTCCTGTCACCCCTTTCTTTCTCCTTTTTCTGCCATGGCAAGAACTGCAACTCCTCTCCCTCAAATCCCTCTCACTCTCCCTCAATTCTTCTTCTGCAACCACAAATTTCATCATTTTTGTTCCTCTCCCTCAGATCCCCTCTCCCTCTCTTCAATTTCCTCCGGAAAAAGAAATGTCAGATCAAAATTCACTGTCATAGGGCAAAAATCACCATCTTTAACACACAAAAACATTTAGCAGCTTCAATCAAGAAACCCTTTTTTTTACAAACATTGATCAGTATATCAAAAAGTAATGGTGTAGATTCACATCTATTATATTCCCTCAAACAAGTAGCCACTGAATCAAAAACCATAAAAGGAGGTTGCTGGGACTCGAACATGCGTCTAGTGAGTAGTGACCCCATTTGCAAGAGCTAGAATTACAAAAAGAACATCACAAATTGATAAAGAAAACAAATCGTGATGAATACCCATTTGAGAATGTGACCAATTGAAGAAATCCAAAAGTTTAGTTGGATAAAATTTTTGATTATGATGAAGAACAGATTGAATAATATCTGGGTTTAGCTTCTTAGTGATATTTGAAGAACCCGTCAAAATTACCCGTCCAAAAAATTAAGAAAGAATACAGTAAAAGAATCTTGAGATCTAAGTAACTTTATGGTATTTTAGTGACGAAGTTCTGAAAATAAGAGGTAAAACAAGGATAGTACTCTTGATTCTTGCAAGAATTAGAGGTTCTCTTCCTAATCTCAATTAGAAGATGAATACAAGTAGCAACAAGTATTGATTTTTGTTAGCAACCGAAATAAGCAACGCCAACAATTTATCAAACTCAACTCTAACCCTTTAATGAGCTAGGCGTGTATTATCTATAGGAGTAAGCAAGAGAACCTTGCTCACAAAGCACATGGATAGCCGAAACTACAAGAAAAAGAAAGAAGGAAACTTCCCCTTGAAACAAGCCTAAAAGTAAGGAATAACTAGATTTAGGAAAGATATGCAAAACTTTCATTAAATCTTACAAAAACACACGAATTCCTATAGGATTCACACGGCAGTCGAGCTAGATTACAACTATGAAACAACCCTAAGAAAGCGAATTACGATAGTTGATCCGTATGACATTGGCTTCTTTCAAAACGTTATTTTTTTTATGTTCTATTTTCTTTCTACAATGCAAAGCTTATGGTAGATGAAGACTGAGTAATATAGTTCCAAAGCAATTCGAAATTGCTGCCAACTCTCCAGAACTACAGTGCAAGCTTAGAGCACCCAACTAGTCCTTAGTTCAAGGTAAGTTGGTAAAAAACAAAACCAGTTCAGCCCAAAAGAGGCCACAATCAACACAATCAAAAGTCAACCCAACTTGCACAGAGATTCATACCTTGTGGCTTGAAGTTGAACAAAGGAGGCAGAGGGCGACCATTAGGAAGTCGTGTATTTGGATCCCTCAATTCATCAAAGAAAGAGTGAACGCAAGCTTCCAACTGCAGTAAAACAGTACAGGACAAATACAGTTAGTATCATTAAGGATCATATAAATTCTCATTACAGTTTTATAGAGGACAGAAGAAAGCAAAATAATGGCACTAAGCAGCAAAGGACAGCAACCAACTTACAGCAGTGCATCTCAAATTTGGAGAGTACTGAAAAAAACCTACAAATCAGATCAACTGCTTCAGGAGGCAAACGTTTCTGAAAGACCTGATAAGACGAACAACTAGATTGTAAATCGCCTTCAAATAAAAACAAAGCTCCAATAGCAGGGAATGTTAACGGTATCCATGACATGTAAACAGAAACCAATACAATTCCACAACACAGATATTCAAAACAGAACCGTAAAATAGTGTGATTAATACATGTACTGGAAGCCAAAACCCAATGCTTCCCAAAGCTACAGATATATATGCCCTGCTTCGGAATAATTAGACATGAGCTGACCAGGCTCAGAAATATGGTGGATCTCTTTCCCCATAACATAAAGCAGTAATCTGTTACCCTTCAAAACAGTTTGACCACAGATGTGTCAGGAACCAAGTCAAAAGACATTCCATAGGGGTTTGGTATGATCATCGACCCATTGCCTAAGATCATCCCAAGTCAACCACCCTCCCCCACCCCAAAAAAAAAAAATAAAAATATAAAACTGAACAAAAGTCAAATGAATTAGAACATAAAATTGAAGTTCTTATATCCCACATCTAAGAAATTTGAATTGACGCATCTTAAATTTGCCAATGATATGCTTATGTTCAGAAAAGGTGAGTTGAGTGGCTGTTTTGAAGAGTTTTCATGAGTTTGCAGCTCAATCTGAATTCAATCAAATTTACCTCAGAATCGGGTTTCCGTTGGTGGAGTGCAAAAAAAGATTATTGCTGAACTCCTACACTCTAGAGTACTTTTCTAATAGAATAATTGGACTATATAAGATTAGAAGTTAGTGACTATGCTTGACAAGGGATGCAATCTAGTCCACAACCAAACTGACTCCAACTCAATCGAAAGAAAAAAAAATCTTAGCTGAATATGAAATTATGAAACAATTTATGAGGTCTGAAGCCAAACATATATGCAATAGAATTGGTTTTGCAAGTGCAATCTGATCTGAATCCAACATGAATATGCTTTTTCATTGTCCCCTCAATAACTGATAAATGGAAGACTAAAATTTGTAAGATAATTGAGTTTGCCTTATAAAATATAAAGTAAATAGAATATAATTCTATCGAACTCTTATTTTCAATTAAGCGCACTTTGGTTCATGCAATCTACTTTCTCAATCTAAATCCCATTAGATTCTAATCAAATTGATAAAGTTTAAATCTGATTAAGAAAGTTCAACTCCATATAGAGGCACATCAAATATGGACCGTAATTGGATTCCTATGTTGGACTTGGTTGAAACAACAGGGAAAACAAAACCTGCCAAGACAGCACTACAT
This sequence comes from Beta lomatogona, assembly GCA_947646795.1. NCBI lineage: Eukaryota > Viridiplantae > Streptophyta > Magnoliopsida > Caryophyllales > Amaranthaceae > Beta > Beta lomatogona. The sequence continues at coordinate 77,443 of CANSNZ010000462.1, read as the reverse complement.
TATTGACTTTATTGTTTGAACATTATTTATCGAGATGAACTCAAAATCGAACATTTAAGCCAAACTCAAGCTAGAATGCGTATTGAGATCAAGTGGCTCAAGCTCAATAATATTAAAGTTCAGCTCGCCTCGGCTCCACTCATGGCCAGCCCTTATTGTAATATGTAACGTGGGTAAATTGGAGCAACATCATATCATAGCGAGGACTAGATTACTTTTCCATTCACTCGTAAAACAAGCAAGAAACAATTCAATCACACGTCACCACTTAGCACTCTGTCTTTCCATACGTCACCTTAGGGCAGGGAAAGAGTACTAATTCCAAGAGTATTAAATATCCATTAGGAGCTTTCATTTCTTATAATATACTCCTTCTGACCACAATAAACTCCAGTATTGGCTTTTCAACGGGATTTGATAGACCTGCAAAACCGACCCCAGCCTAAATCACCTACATGAAATAGACTGACCTAGATAACCTCAATTTGACACCAACAGGTCTCACTACAAAATTCATATAGTTCATAAATAAATTTAGATAGAATATACTACCTGACAATGAGTCTGAATTTACCTAACACAAATTTGACTTGAGCGGCTGAGCCGACCCAAACATAGACCGAATGACTCATAATCACTCAATTCGCCCAGATCCGAATTGACCCAATGTCCCAATCCAACCAACCTGTTTACTAATAAATTAACTAAAAATGGATGGACAGGAAAAAGAGAAAGTATTTTTATATATAAAGCGACAAAAGGGTTGATTTGATGGAAATAATATACAACAGAATCAATAATATATCCTAGAGCCACAGGAGTTTTTCTTTTGTGGAGCCTCCATATATAGTAATGTGGAACTTTCCTGTAAACGTTGGGTAAAAAGTGTTCACCTGAGCACCCGTCCAGCCTCCCCTACTCCACCCAATAAGCAAAGCTTCCATGTTCAAAAAGCTAAAAATATGATCCAACTTAATAATTCGATACTTCCTCCATTCTGAAATAAATGAAACGCTTCTCTCTTTTATGTGAAAGCTTTTTTTGAGAGACGCGTTTCATTTATTCTATTGGAGTTTTTCAATATTCATTTCCCAGATGTTAAGTTTACACAAGTCATTGAAGGGATACTTCCTCAGAGTTGATGGCTAAAGCAAACAAAATGTAAAATTATGTTCAGAGGCACTCGCACAATTGTCAGACTGCCTAACAGAAACATTAGGTGCATTCCCCAGGAAATTTATGAAAAACATCAACTCCCAGATAATATAACCATCCAGCATAAATTTATTTCTACATGAACCAAATGACGCATATACGAATAAAAAATTTCAAGACAGCAAACAGAAGAAGAAACCGAAGATTAAGAAAAAATTAACAGCGCAAGGATCATTTTGTACGTGTGGTGGCAGCAAGGAGCTTCAATGTTACTCTCATCTCCAATTCTTATGCTACTGCATAAAGTCATGAGTTTCTCTTTTGAAGGCTTCACTAAGTATGTCTTCATAGTTAACCATTTCATTGTTTCTTAGCACAAAATTTAAAAGAAAATCAATCATGTGTACGTATTATGCACCAAAAGCAATTATAGGATAATACTCCCAAAAAAAGATGGTTGGCATAGACAGAAAGCAACCAAAATTTCCATAAGAGCTGTCTAACCAGCAATGGCGCATAGGAAAAGAGAGAGAGACAATGGACATTATTTGGTCATACCTTGTGCCATGGATGAGGTTTTATCTGTGGAAACTTAAATTCAGTGTAATTGGGATTCATGCACTTTATCTCCTCCCTTGTTGGTGTTCCCAGAACCTGCAGCAAAATTATAACACGCATTGTCATATAGATGAGGTCAACTATGGAGGCCAGCATTGTTTTTAAGTAACGAAATAGTATATAAGAGGGGGGGAGGGAGGAGGAAAGAAGTTGATGTGGATTCAAAGGCATTTGTGCAAGAAGAACCAATTACCTTGGTGTTGGATACTATGGGGTTCAACTTGTTTGCTTCTAAACAAGAATTTCTCACTTGTATTACTTAGAGTAGTGTTGACAATGCATGAGAAGTGGAGAAATGGAGGTTTGGAAGACATTCCTAGTTCTGTTAGGAATGAAGGGTGGCGTGAAACATTCTTAGTTATGTTAGGAATGATAGTTGGCGTGTGATTACATGCTTAGTTGAGTTCCATTAGAACTCTTCATATCCTAGTTATCTTGTTATTTCTTTATTATCTTTAAGAGTTTTATTGAAAGTATGACTTAGGGACTTGTCCTAAGCATAGTAAGAGTTGTTTTGGAGTATAAATAGCCTAGGTTGTATTACGTTTCAAAGATAGTTTATTTGAAGTTTTATTTCGTGAGTTTATACTTGCATGTGAGTGAATTGCTTACAAACCATGACTTTTACACCTATAGATCCCTTATCCATGTGCATTCTCGAATTATAATAATGCGACCCACATCTTCAGGAGGAATAATATGAGCTGAGGATAATCTTACCTTAATGATCTCCACTAGTTGATCTACCCCGCTCTCCCCGGGAAATAATGGCTGCGAAAAATTCCAGTCAGAGTTAAAGAGTGGACATCGCTTTCCACATAGCAGCAAAAAGTTCCAAAACTAATTAGTAGGAAAAGATAATAATCAACCACCTGCCCAAGAAGTAATTCTGCCATGACGCATCCTGTAGACCATATATCAATTGCAGTGGTATACTCAGTCGCACCAAAAATGAGTTCTGGGGCACGATAGTATCTAGAGCATATGTAAGAAACATTGGGTTCTCCTTTAACCTGACAGAACAATCCAGCAAAAATGGGAAAAAAAAGGGACAAAGAACAAATAAAAATAAATAAAACAAGATAAAATAAGCTCGAACACAAAGTTCTCATCAATTATTCAACAAAGGAAAGGCATACCAACACTTTGGCACTTCCAAAATCACAAAGTTTGAGCTGGTGCGTATGTGGATTCACCTAGCACCAGAAAATAGCATATTAGTACAACAAAATAATGTCCCTACAGAGGGCAACCCATGTTTTACATTGCTAAACCATAGAGTTTTGATGATGACAATCAAACTTGTATCTAATGATTTTAGTTTGTGTGAAGGTTAAGTTCCAGTCAGAATAAATTCAAGAGAGAAGAAGTTTACATTATGAGTTCCTAAGGGAGCAACTGGAGTTCCAATGGTGGAAGTGCAACTAAGTTCTAGAGTTGGAATATATCTTGAAGCAGTCAACCTAATACAGGTTAAGTCGATAAAGTAAAACCGACTCAAGTGCAAGTTCTAGAAACAGGTTGCTACTAGGTTACTAAGTTCCTACGGAGATTTATGAATGTATGTTGCATCTGAAAAATGAAGCGTCAGAGTTGAAACTTCTAAGTGTGAAGAAATGAAGAATAACAATATGAGTTTACTTTTAGGATTAATGTAAGTGTTTAAATTGCTAAAGAAAGTGTTATGAAACATTATGAACTACTCCCTCTGTCTCAAAATACTCTTTGACACTTGTCAAGGCACGTAGTTTTAGATTATATATTGTTGTTTGGTTATCAATTGTTATTTTATTGGAAAGGTAGATGTGATATGAGTTAGTAGGTAGTAGAGTAGTATTGTTTTATTTGGTAGAGAGAGAGTCTCTGGACCAATGGTTAGAGTTCGTAGGTAGTATACCGTAGTAAGACTGGTATTATTTTACTTAGAGGAGAGAGAGTGTGGGCCAATGGCTAAAAGGTAGAAAGATTAAAATAATAGTGGATCATATCCAAAAATAGAAATGTAAAGTGCATTCTCAAACGGATGAAAAAGGAAAGGGTAAAGAGTATTCTGGGATGGAGGGAGTAATTAAGTATGATTAATTTATTAAAGTAGTTATTGGAAAATATTTTCGAAAAATATTTTTGCATATTAATCTTTCGATTATTCTCCAAGAAAACCATTTTATCATGCTTTCTAAATTTACTATAATAATACTGATGAATTTTGTTAAACGTGGGATTTGTTGAAAAAGTTCCCCAAGTTTCTCTAACAAAGTCATTGCTATATGCCTTAGTTTTAGGCGTAGTGGCAGTTAGTGGAGAGAAAACTTGGAGAAAGTTTTCAAGGAAATTTTGTTTATAAAAGGACAAAGAATCCTACCAAACAAATCACAACTCACATATGCAAAAAAAAGATTGAGCGAAAAAGTAGTCATATGTTCTTAATCAGTTCCTAATATTTTACTTAGCGTCTAAACACTAGAGTTTTTATTTTTATTCAAAGAGTTGTGAGTTGGGAAACACTTGTGGAATATCAGGAACTAATTAAGCATGACTAATTTATTAAAGTAATTCTCGGAAAATATTTGAAAAAAATATTTTTGGATATTAATCTTTTGATTATTCTCCAAGAAAATCATCTTATCACGTTTCCTAGATTTACTCTAATAATATTGATGAATTTTGTTAAAAGTGGGATTGTTTGAAAAAGTTCCCCAAGTATCTCTAACAAACTCCCTGTTATATGCCATAGTTTTAGGCATAGTGGCAGTTAGTGGAAAGAAACTTGGAGAAAGTGTTCAAGGAACTTTTCTCTATACAAGGAGGAAGAATCCTACCAAAAGAATCAAAACTGACATTGAAAAAACAAAATTGTGCAAAAAAGTTTTCTAAGTCCTATGTTCTTAGTCAGTTCCAAATGTTATACTTAGCGTCAAAACACTCGAGTTTTTATTTTTATTCAAAGAGTTGTGAGTTGGGAAAGAGTTGTGGGAACTCTTGAGTGACTTAAAGTTAAGTCAAAAGTCAAAACTACAGAGTATATAGAGAGAAAGAGTAGCACTATGATTAAGGGAAACATATAGGGAAGAGTTGAGTTTCGAATAGAATTTGCGAGAGTTGGAGTTCGGGGGTAGAATTTGCGAGAGTTGGAGTTTGGAGCGAGAATTTGCGAGAGTTGGAGTTCGGGAGCGGGAATTTACGAGAGTTGGAGCTCGAAGCGAGAATTTGCGAGTTGGAGTTCCCATTGGAACTTACGTATGTAATAGGTTGTAACGAGATGTTCCCTATTATAGTGAAGAGTTTAAATCCGGAGGGAGGCCGTGGTTTTTCTTCTTGTATTGAAACAAGAAGTTTCCACGTAAAAACTTTCTCTTGCATTCTTGTTACTTGTATTCTTTCTAGCTTAATTCTGCAAAAAGTATCTTAAATTCCATATAAGCTACAACTACAATTCACCCTCCTCTTGTAGTGTTCCATCTAGTCTAACAATCATCAACATTGGAATCATTCTTTTATTCTCTACGCATAAGTTGACTTGCTCTCCCTCATATGAGACGATAAATTCTATAATAGAGAGCATAACAATATAGTCTTACCCTAAGAAATGAAGAGGATTCATTGCTCATATATTTATAAATTCCATATCAATGCAATATCGAGATTATATTAGAATCCAAATAATTAATTGTGTTGCTAGTACTTCAACACACACACACACACACACACCCCCCACACCTAACCCTCACTTGATAAAAAGGATAAAAGAAAGTATATCCAAACTGGCTAGGAGTGTGAATTTCTTTTTTTTCCCCTTGACAGAATAACCTGTATAAAAAGGGGAAAAATGACTAGACTGTGGAGAAGAAAAAGCACCTTGTCGGAAAGGGGTACACCTCATCAAGTGAGTGATGCCACAATTATCCACTCTTCCAACAAATTTTTTTCCTACTGATACAAGTTTTGGAGAATTCACTAGTACATCTCCTTCCCACAAAATAGACTAGCTTGAACTTTGAACCCATTATACCCAAAGATAATGCCCTGTACATAATAGGCAGCATTGCTAATTTGCTACTGTCTCCTAATAAAGTTTCACACTTCCATAGTTCCCTGTACAGGAAATTCTTATCCATTTTCTTCACAAAGACCATTCTCTTTACACCCCTCTCTAAGTAGTATCATTTTATCTTTGTCAATCAAATAATACTTTAGGTTTCCAGTTATACTCTGTTAACAATAATATATGTATCTTAAAATAATTACTGGGCATACAGAATAATTTCGGGAATCATGCTTTTCCAGTTTATAAACATCTCTCTCTGCCCATATCTAATCATCAACAACATATAGCTAACCTTAGGAAACAACAAAGAGGCAAGACCCAATAGCTAGCCCATTGCAGTATCTCTCTCGGAGCATACATGTAATCTACAGGGGGACTACAAAAACAAATGAGACAGCCAATTGACATAGCTTTTGAAGAAATTGTGGTACCACAAAAATTAAGTGTTGATTTTATCTAGCACAATTGAAAGTCTTAGGCCTATAGCAAGGGGATAACAAGGCTCTGTCGTTCTCAATTGTTCACTAGCAGACGCATTTACAAACCAAAACCTATGTAACCTCACAATTCTCAAAATCTTACCAGCAAATTCTGAGGCTTAATGTCCCGATGGCATATGCCAATGCAGTTATGTAAATAAGCCAGTGCCCTGCAGATCTGCACACCAATAGTATTAAGCATAAAGAGGTGAGTCAAAGAAAAAAAAAACTCGAGTCTTAAAATAATTGTCCATTGCCTTTTCCGCAGTTTACAAGACACATCTTGGACCATTAATGTCTTTAAAACAAAAATTACAAAAAACTTGATATCTTGGAAATACAAATTGAAATGAGACTAGCAAGATTCCACTTACAAGTGGGAATTTACAGTCAAAATCAATAAACTTTGACCTCCAGAAAGCAAATGGAGCAAAAGTTTTAGGACAAAGAGAGTAATTAAAAGAGGATTTTCAAAGTGTTTGTGGTGGAAGGGGAAAGGGATGGGGAGAGATCTTAATGAGACCCTATGTTTTTCACAATAACCAGATCGATACGAGGGTCTAAAAAAGTTTAGCGAAGAACTCAATTCATAAGCAATAGTTGCAACACCGACGTCAACTACAATTCTCTAACAATTCTATAAGGGAAGTCCAGTATACTACTTTGTACCACGAAAAGCACTTGCAACCAAATGTTTCCTCAACACGACAAAATCAAATCCTATATGCACCCCAATTTTCGCAGTTCCGGTTCCAATTTTTAGAGGCCCTTGCTGCTCAAGCCTAAAGAATGCTAGATAAAGATGCTTCCAAAAAATCCACCATAAATGACTCCTTTCTTAAATGTACAGCTAAACCAACTTTGTAAAATTTAACCTGGCACCACAATACAACATGAACTAGACACGAGATAAGGATCCAAGCCAGTTTTCCCACAAAAATAAATAAATAATTATAATAATAATTGAAGCAAGCCAGTCTTGAGTTCCCTTAACCCATTTAGTCGGTCAGAAACATTCACCTGTTAGGCCATTAATCAAAAGGTCTAGGTTTATATGAGTTTTGATTAACAGAATATCAATAGAATTTCAGCACAAGAAAAAGGTAATTGTTGCAGCCTTCTAGCTATGACCTTAAACTATCAATAAAGCAACAAACATAAAGTAACTTAATGACACAACAGAAGAGGACACAAAAGAAGGTTTCAATGTTGAGATTTCAAAACTTCTATTAAGTTGGGTAAACTAATCGTTATGCCTAACTAGTCACATATAGGGTCAGCAACTAAGTAATTCCATTCCTATCATCACATTTTTTGTTTCTAATATGCCCTATTTGTTACTTCCCCAATTAAAAGCTACAAGTAAAAAAGACAAACTAAGCTTTACCATGACGAGTAAATTGTGGACAACGTAAGTCCCAACTACAGATACAACACTGTTTCGTCGATTGGACACAATGCTGTTCCGCCAGTTGAATTCCAAATCAAACAGTCTCGCCTATCTATCTGTCTCCTTGTATACAACTATAAATAAGTGCAAAAACCTTTGGACTTGGTAGATTTTGACCTTAGAAGAGAAGAGGGAAAGATTTCCAGTTCAATGATTTAGTAAGGACCGGATATTGACAGAAAATTTCGATCACAACCATACTTATATTCCCAATATCACTGTCTTCAACAACTGGACCCTTTTGTTACTGAAGCTCTTATCCGCTGCTCAGCATACTTGTATTCGGTAGTGCACATGAGAGAGACAGAGAAAGAGAGAGAGAGATAGAGAGAGAGAGAGAGGATGATGTAAAAAATATCAAAATAACAAAATAGTGTACTACCAAATTGAACTGCATAAACCTGAAATGCAGAGACCAGAAGGATAGAGAATGACTACTAAGATAAGCTGCAGCCTGCACATAGTTTCCTATCATGGCAAGCGTTTGACCAAACTCTAGGTTATTAGAAGAAGTGGCTTTTAAGACACAGGGAAAATCATCACCCTCTTCCTATCCATTCAAATGAGTAAACTATCCATCCACCCTGGTACCATAAATAACTTTTTAGCCCTCCATTTTACCCTTTTAAGCACTTGACATAGATTACTTTAAAATTAAGATTTCCGCTTGAACATTTCAAGAGTCATAAAGTAATAATATTAAAGGTTCCATGATTAAAAACTTATGAGACTTACATAGGACCATAGAGATAAGAAAGATAGTGTGATTGTACTTGATAGCCAATACCTGATAGGTATAAAGCTTCACATATATTAAAGGCATCCTCTGGTGCATCCTGTTGTATCCTCGTGCAATGCGATTGACGGTCTCAGGCACATATTCTAAAACAAGATTAAGGTATATCTCCTCCTTGTCTGTTGTTGAAAAGAAACAATGCTTGAGAGCTACAATATTAGGATGATCCAACATCTGCATGATCTGCAACTCCCTGTTTTTGTAGCGCTTATCCTGTAGCACCTTCTTGATGGCTACAATCTCTCCCGTCTCCCTACATTTTGCCTATGTACAGAAATCAGCAATGTTTATCAGACAGAGACCAGTACAATCAAAGAATTACAGAGAAACACAGTAAATAAAGTTACAGTCACCTGAAATACAACACCAAAGGAACCTGTTCCAACCACGTGCTCTGCAATGTAATTGATGGTCTGTGCAAGAAAATCAGATAATCTTACTGAGATCACAGCGATCATCTCTCTCAGCCTACAAACTTAAAATGTTTATGCATACAATTCATACAACCTGCCTAGGTTGACCATTTCGACCACCAATTGTTGTCCTGATGACATGTCCTGCTTCTGCACCAACGCCATCTATCATATCTGGTTCACTATCCTGCTGAAATAATCAAATTAAAAGTTATTAGTCACCTGTGTTTATCCTGCATGGAAGGCACATCTCAGAAAGGAATAACATTTTAACTTTCAAAATTCCTCATATATTAAGTTCACAATCCAAATTTACAAAAGGTTCACTACGATCTTCAGTACTACCGTGAGTGTCGGTTCATATGTGACTTGATAAAATGATCATCTCATAATAATTAAACCTATAAGTTTTAGGGATGCCAAATTTAGGTCCATCTTTGACTATTAATGAAAAGATCTCTAAGGTTTTGCTATGATTGACATTCAGTTATATGGGCACACTATTCCATACCAGTATTTTCATACAGGTTCAAACTCAAGGGGAACATAGAAACATTATACTATATACTATAACAAAAGTCACTAAAGTCAGTTTTCCCTCCAAATATTCCTTTCTTTAACATATTAAGATTTGTTAATTAGTTGCTTCTGGCAATATAAACGTTGGTCTTGTAAGACATTAATAAATGTTGGCATTGGAACTTTAAATTTAAATTTAGAATGCTAACTTATAATGGCCAAACATTTTCACATACATTGGTTAAAAAACCGAGCATGAATCGGGATTTATCCAGTACTGTATACAAAAACATAAACCACTAAAGTTGGCTTTCATTTTAAATGAGTTGGTTTTCCTCCTAAAGTCCCTCATTCAACTTTAATAAATGACTACATTGAAAATATAAGTATGGGTCTTATTACTGGTTAGATTACCCACTAGAGATAGATATAAATGCATAGTGGAGTCTAACTCATCAATTCAAATCAATTTCTAATGGTCTATCTCTAGTGGGTTATTTACCCACTGGGTAAATGTAGCATTGCTCTTCTTATTTACTTACTAACACAATTCCTTTGTGATGATAAAAATTATTGTAAACAACACATATTAAGGCAAGCAAGACAGAGGTAGTGTCGCGAGGGGTACACTGAGTAAAAGTGGAAAAGAGAGCCCAGAGGTAGTGTAATGTGGGTAAAGTAAGGAAAAGTAGGAAGTGACATCTTTCTTTGATGAAAATGAAAGGGAAAGGTAACATAAGTGGGGTAGGTTTTAGTAAATTCACAATAAAACATTGTCAATAGAGGTAAAAGTGTAACTATCAAAATGGAACGAACATAAACAAAAAGTGTAACCATAAAAAATGAACAGGGGAGTAGTAGGTATTGATTTATACTCCCTCCGGTTTTTATTAGTTTACCCATTTCTTTTGGGCATATGTGCCGAGACACTAATCTGAACCTTAATATCTCTAATTACCAATAAGGAAAATTTACAAAAAGTTGATATTTGAATAATACACTATACACTTTGAGACGAATCTAATAAGATCACACATGACTCTATTTTTCCTTAAGTACAAATCACAAAAGATAGTCAAATTCATGTATGTGAATAGTGTCAAATCTCAAAAGTCAAATTGGGTAAACTAATACAAAAAATTACAAAAAGTTGAACCTTAATATCTCTAATTATCAATAAGCAAAAATTACAAAAAGTTGATAATTGAATAATACCCTTTGAGACGAATCTAATAAGATCTCACATGACTATATTTTTCCTTAAGTACATATCACAAAAGATAGTCAAGGTCGTGTATGTGAATAGTGTCAAATTTCAAAAGTCAAACTGCATAAACTAATAAAAAAGAAACCAGAGGGAGTAAATGCTTGCATTAAAAAAATTTCTATTTTGTTTAATTAGTGGCTAGTATTTAATTAATTTCATTAGAAGTTTTTTTTCGTAAATCGATTAAGGTCCCAACTTAGACAATATATTTCTTTTGAAATAACTTTCTATTACAATAAATTCAATAAATTTACCATATAGATTTTTCTTTTACAAAAATGAGAACCTTCTTGATTCCTATTTGGAGAAATGAAGTGAACTAAAGAACTAAAGATGTTAAAGGAAAAGAAAAGGGAAAAAGGGAAGGAAGAAAATTCTGCAAGTAGAAGTTATCATGCCTTTGACCAGTAAATATCTCCTAATAAAAAGTAAAAAAAACCTCTCGTAAGTAAGGGTTTTGGAAAATACAGTGACGGCACGAAGCTACAGCTACCATCCATTATATGACAACCATATCTCTCATTGCTGACTGACGATCAACCACCGATTGGTGACATGGGTACCACATATAGGATTGCCTCTTTCCAACAAACATAAGACTTTTATGTTCCATTCCATTTCCATGCAAAGCGATGTGGCAGATTTCAGTCCTGATCTTTTGTCAGTAAACACCAAAGCTAGAAGAAATGATGATTTCTTTCACAAGGCTACAAATAATTAAAACCACCAAATCTAGAAGAAATGATGATTTCTTTCACAAGGCTACAAGTAGTTAAAACCTAACAACATGTGATAAAGAATTATACTTGCATAAAATCCTGATAAAATATGCTAAATATACGAGACAAGTCAAAAGTTTTTGTTTCTCAACTACTGGGACTAACCACACAGGCACTAAGAAATGAGATTAATGGTGCCTTTCTTCCTCACAATAGATTATTGGGTTCAGAGAGTTACTCCCAGTATGCAAATGAACCTTAGTTTCCACACAGAAGAAAAGAACAAGGTAGAGGACTTTAGACCAGACGTAAAGGCAAAGACTTCTCAGGGGACTACATGATGTGATACAGAACCACGAGGAAACAAGAAAAATTCTCGAGCCTTACTTCCACAACCCATCACCCAAACTTATCAACCAAACAAAAAAAAAAAAAAAAATAGAACCTTAACACTTTAGCAAGCTCTAAAAAAGTGTTCATGAACTTTATACTACACATCAAGCAACTATATAATGAAAAATCAGGAAATATTGTCCAGCAAAACATATGCAATAGACAAAAGACAAAAAACAAACAGCAATTTCATTCCTACTTCTAACCAAAACATAGATAAAAAAAAAATTTAATAATAGAAGTATGTTAAGTAAAAAAATTGAAGCTTACTCTATCATCATCATTGTCCATTCTGTCTCCCAATCTTAATTCAAGCATCTCTTTTCCCAGCCAATCCACAGAACTAGATGACCCCTTATGGCCATCACTTACCATTGAACTCCCTGGTCCACCATTTCCCATACTCACCGACGCCATTCCGGCACCTCTTAATCCGACTTCCACTATTGTTCACCAATTTGACTATAATTTTCCTCCATCTACTCTTACATTCACCTCCAACAGCAAATTCTTCACAATCTAAAGTAACGCCAACTTCAATACAGTTGAATTGAGTAAAATCAACTCATACTCATGCATATATACAGAAAAAATGATGCATAACATGTAGAATCGGAAAAATTAGGTTAATCTGATTTCAATTTTAAATTGCAAAAAAACACCTACTTTAATTAGCGCGATCATGAAAAGAAATATGATGAGCAAAATTCACGAGAAATTCAAGCAGATCGTTACCAATTTTCAACCTTGATGAGTGATTTCATGAACAATCACGAAAGATTCAGAGTGGTGAAGACTGTCACTGTTTTTCTTTATCTCTCATCTTTTTCCTTTCTAATTTTGGGTGTTAAAATAGAAACTGACTTTTTTTTTATTGTTGTTGAGGTGTAAATCATGTAATAAAATTAGGGGTGTTCATGGGTGGTTAACCGTCCCGAAACGACATTTCGGTTCGCCATTTTGCGAACCGTAACCGTAACCGTTCAAACCGGTAACCGTAACCGTTCAAACCGGTAACCGCCTAAGCGGTTAACCGGTTTTGCGGTACGGTTTTACGGTTAACCATTAACCGTTACCCAATTTTTTTACTACATTTATATATAGTTTTTTCACTTTTTCTCCCCAAAAAAAATTAATGAAGCAAATTGTACCTGTTTTTAGTTAGTACAACATTATTACAAAGGTCTCCAACAAGATAACAATGAGTTTTACTAAATTACTTTATAGTTTCTACTTTTACACTAGGTGACTTAATTTTTTTGTTTGTTCTTTTTGATATGCAGTAACAACTAGGTGAGTAGTATTTTTGTAATACTACTTCAATGCAGTAACAACTAGGTGATTAGTGTTTTGTTCTTTTTAGAATGCAGTAACAACATTATTACTAGATGATTGTTAGTAGTAGTTAGTATTAGTAGATATTGTATGTCAGTAAGAGTAATATAGTAACAACTAAAATAAAGTTTGACGTAATAACTAATAGCTAATCAATCTAATTATTATAAAAAAATAGAGAATAATTAAATTAAAAAAATATATTCGGTTTTTCGGTTAATCGTTTCATAAAAAATCGTAACCGTAACCGTACCGTTTAACCGTTATTTGTAACGGTTCGGTAACCGAACCGTTTAACCCCTATTTTTTGGGCACGGTTACCGCCCATTTTGACCGGTTTTTCGGTTTTTCGGTACGGTTTTTCGGTTTCGGTTTTTTCTGAACACCCCTAAATAAAATGAAGATATATAATATGGTGAGTGCCTGAGTGGTGACTCCGTTGAAAGAAAAGAATACTGAATAGTACTAGTAGACTAGTAGAGGTGGGCATGGGCCGGGCCAGCACGAGCCCGTTCAAGGCCCGGCCCGGCCCGTTGTCCGCTCCGTGGGTCGTGGGCCTGCCACGGTTAAGAAATTTTATTTCAGGCCCGCGGGCCGAACGCTCCTTTCCTTTGTTTTTTAGCCTAAAACTGTCAAAAATACAAAAAAACAACATAAAACACGGGCCAAGCCCGCAGGAGGCACGAGCCCGGCCCGCGGGCCGTGGACAAAACCTGAAAATTTCAAGCCCGGCCCGGCCCATGCCCAGGTCTATAGACTAGTATACTTTCTGACTGACAAGTCAGTCACACATTCATCTTCTAGTCCTCTGTTTTAATTCTTTGGAATAATTTGCTCACTTTACTTTGGGGGAGAACCAAGGAGGAAGTACAAAAGTATGAGAGAGAAACTGGAAAGGTGGAGAGAGAAATTGAAAAGTGAGGAGATAAAGTAAAAAGTGTGTTAAAACATTAAAAAGTGGATGACATGAGTGGAAAAAGAAGAGAAAGTAGATGTGACATGCTACCTAAAATAGAAAAAGCAACAGTGTGTAGATTAAAAAGAAACAGACCAAAAAGGAAAGTGTGTAGATTAAAAAGAAACGGAGGGAGTATAATTTATTCCAATCAACTAAAATTTTTTCATAGTAAGCCATTTCCTCTCCTCTCTCCCTTTTCCTCTCTAATTCTCTTTCTAGGGTTTTTAATTTTCTTGGCCTCCTTGGCAGAAAATAGTCTAATTTATTTGGAAATTAGACTATTTTCGACCCTTTTCCTTAGATTTTAGTGTTTTTTCAGTGTTACTATCTTCTTTATTGCTTTATTCTGTTCAGTTCTCTCCATCTGTGAGAGTTTTTGTCCCCATTTTTGGTGGCTGTTTCTCATCTTTGAATGAATTTTCTTATTTTCATGGTGTCAATAATTTGGAAGATGGTCTGGATCCATAAGGGTTTAGATTTTTTCAGCAATTCGTCACTGGGAACAATTATATCACAGAATCAGATTGTGAAGGCCTCTACTTGGAAAGATGCAAAGACATCGAAGTACACTGCTCGAGTCAAGCTTGAAGCGGTGGAGTTGGAGATGTGCTTGAGTATGCTTAAAATTAATTGGTTACTTTGTGAAAATTGTTGCAATTTGCTAAATCTGTATTTTTCAGATCTTAATTATCATTGTATGTGCCGTTTGGCTTATTATTAATGATATATTTTCTTCCCGTAAAAAAAAAACATCCCCTTATTTTCTCTCTCCTCACATCATTCCTCCACATCACTTTCCACTAACTTTATCATCCACCCTCCCCATTTCACAATTCCATACCTACATTCATTGACCTCCCCATTTACATTCTCTCTCCTACTTTTTCATACCCCACCTCCTTTTCTCTCTCCTACTTTCCATACCCCACCAATATCAATAAAATAATTTGATTCATCACATTAATTTTAGATAATATTAATTAAATCAAGATATGGTAATTATAATTAAATAATTACCTTCTAATTAATCGGATTAATTCATTATTTATATTACGTTAACAAAAAAGCGTTATTTTTAGTTACATTAGTTTACCCATTTTTCCTTTGCGGTTTAATTTGACAATTACACTAATTGCTAATTATAATAATTTACCCGATTTCAACGTTAATTATAACGACAAATAAATACGCAAAAAACCAAAAATTTATTTAAAAAAACATAGATGAAATTGAACAAAGTACCATACAATTAATTTTTCTCTAAATCTTGCAATAATTTAGATCTTCAATCGTCATCGGTAGACTGGTGATTAATTTGCCAAATATGTTGAGCCAAGTCTTGTTGTAAGGCGTTGTGCACATTTCTATCCCATGCATCAGCTCGCCTTTCCATATATCGTTCCATTCCAATATAATTAATTCGACCAGGTTGCACAGAATAGTTTCTACGCGTTGATATGCTAATTGCTGTTGCATTTTCTTGCTCAATTTCTGACATGTCACCATAGTTCTGATATGTATCTCGCTCATCCTCAACAATCATATTATGAAGAATTATACAATCCAGCATTATCTCCCACAATAACGTTTCATCCCATACAAGAGCTGGTCTTTGTATTATTGCAAAACGTGATTGAAGAACTCCAAAGGCCCGCTCAACATCTTTTCGGACCGATTCTTGTCGCTCAGTGAACAATTGATCCACGGGATTCATTGGGAGACGAATCGCTGGGATGAACACGAACCACTTAGGATATATCCCATCAGTTAAATAGTATCCTTTGTTATATGTGTTCCCATTGACTGTAAAGTTCACTTGAGGGGCTTTACCTTGATATAAATCATCGAACACCGGAGATCGTTACAACACGTTGATGTCATTGTGATGTATTTGATCTAGGAGATCAAACACTAGTGCGGAATTCGTGCTAAATTAGCCACAAACAATCGAAAAACACTCGAACTATGGAAGATGGCACGTTTGTATGGAGATGGTTCGAACAAGTGAAGGATAGTACTTAGTCTAGATTTCCTATAAAGAATTTAATCACCAAGGAATTAAACTATGGGTTTGAAAGCATAAAGAATTTAATCACCAACTTTCAGAGATTTGATGAACACCCAAAGTATTCGACCGAAATAAAACGTTCAATAATAATTCACTAACTGAAAAGAAACGTACAACTTAATCTATAAATATGAAAAACAAACTCCTAGTATGCTTAGGACAAGTCCCTAAGTCATAACACCAATAGAACTCTAAAAGATAGAAAAGAAACTCCGTAGGATTGAATCATGTAAATCCATCTTTTAGAGAACATAGACTCCTACTACAACTCAAACACAAAGCAAAGCATTTAAAGATATGAAGAGTTCTAGTTGAACTCAACTAGCATGCACCATGCACACACGTTTGCTATTCTTCCTCCATGCATGTGACCATGCACAACAACACTTTAGAATCAGCAAACCCCTTACACGAGCCAAATAAACAACCCCATTCATTTAGAGGAACCTTTAAAGCAAGAGCCATCAATTGAGCATCCTCCAATGGATCATCCTCCCCTTCTTCAGAAACAATTGACCTCAATTGAGCATCTTCTTCATCATGTAAGTATTGCGCTAAATCTCCAACATTGAAAGTAGCACTCACACCATATTCTCCTGGCAACTCCAATTGATATGCATTGTCATTGATCTTTGCAACTATCTTGAAGGGACCTTCCGAGCGTGGCATTAACTTGTTTTTGCGCATGTTAGGAAATCTTTCTATCCTCAAATGTAACCACACAAGATCACCTACCTTGTACACATGTTGCTTGCGGTTCTTATTGGCCAAAACCTTATACCTCTCGTTCACCTTCTCAATCCTTGCACGAACTTGAGCATGGAGCTTCAACATAGCCTCGGCTTTTGCCTTGGCATCCACATGAACATACTCACCCTTAGGAATAGGAATCAAATCCAAGGGCAGCCTTGGATTCACGCCATATACAACTTCAAATGGAGAATGTTTAGTAGCATATGTAGGTGAACGTTTATAAGAAAATTCAGCATGGGCCAATTTAACATCCCAATCTTTAGTACTCTTACTAACCAACCCCCTAAGCAAAGCACCAAGAGTTTGTTTAGTTACCTCCGTTTGTCCATCAGTTTGCGGATGGTGGGAAGTACTAAAGCATAACTTTGTTCCAAGCAACTTCCACAACGTTTTCCAAAAGTAGCTCATAAACTTGGTATCCCTATCACTCACAATAGTCTTTGGAACACCATGAAGCCTCACTATCTCTTGAAAATACAAGGCAGCAACCTTAGAAGCATCATCGGTTTTGTGACATGGAAGAAAATGTGACATCTTCGAAAAGCTGTCCACAACAACCATGATAGAGTCATTCCCTCTTTGCGTCCTAGGCAACCCCACTATGAAGTCCATAGACACATCTTCCCATGGAAACTCCGGAACTGGCAAGGGAGTGTACACTCCATGATGAAATGTACTCTTAGCCTTTTGACAACTCGCACACCTAGCCAACACCCCTTGGACATCACTTTGCATTTTCGGCCAATGGAAATGCTGTTGTAGAATAGCTAGTGTCTTAGTCACACCAAAATGGCCAGCAATACCACCTCCATGAGCTTCCCTCACAAGCAATTCCCTAATAGAGCAACTAGGGATACACAAACGATTTCCCTTAAAAAGAAACCCATCTTGCAGCACGTATGAACCCATAGCACCCTTCAAACAACCCTCTATGATTGGCTGGAAATCTACATCTCCCTTATAATACTCCTTGATGAGATCAAACCCAAGCAATCTCGAATTCAATACCCCAAGTAGTGTATATCTTCTCGACAAAGCATCTGCCACAATATTATTTTTGCCCTCTTTGTACTTGGAAGAAAATTGGAAAGATTGTAGGAATTCAACCCACTTAGCATGTCGTGGATTCAATTTATGTTGCCCATGAATGTGCTTCAATGCCAAGTGATCCGAATGAAGTATAAAGTGACTAGGTCTCAAATAGTGACTCCAATGATCCAATGCTCTCACAATGGCATAAAACTCCTTATCATATGTGGAGTAATTCAATCTAGCTCCCCCTAACTTCTCACTAAAGTAGGCAATTGGTCGTTTTCCTTGCACCAATACAGCACCTATTCCCACTCCACTTGCATCACACTCTACCTCAAATGGTTGAGAGAAATCCGGCAAAGCTAATATAGGTGTGGCACTCAACAACTTCTTCACGGTTTCAAAAGCTTCTTGGGCAGCCTCATTCCACTCGAACTTTCCCTTCTTAATACACTCGGTCATAGGAGCAACAATACTACTAAAATGCTTCACAAATCTCCTATAGAACGATGCCAAACCATGGAAAGCTCTCACTTCAGTCACATTAGTAGGAATTGGCCAAGTTTTGATAGCCCCGACCTTGGACGGATCCACAGATACCCCTTCCTTGGAAACAATGTAATCGAGAAAAGTAACACTAGGCACAAGGAATGAACACTTCTCTAACTTGCCATAGAGCTTCTTCTCCCTCAACACTCCAAACACAGCCCTCAAGTGTTGCAAATGATCCTCCACACTCCTACTATACACCAAAATATCATCTAAATACACCACCACAAATTTACCAATGAATGCCTTCAACATCTCATTCATTAGTCTCATAAAAGTACTTGGTGCATTAGTCAAACCAAATGGCATTATAAGCCACTCATACAACCCCAACTTGGTCTTAAAAGCTGTCTTCCACTCGTCTCCCTCCCTCATTCTAATTTGATGGTATCCACTTCGAAGGTCGACTTTGGAAAACACAACGGGAACCATACAACTCGTCAAGCATATCATCCAACCTAGGAATTGGAAATCTATATTTGATGGTAATGTTGTTCATAGCTCTAGAATCAATACACATACGCCAAGTCCCATCCTTCTTGGGCACTAAAAGAGTAGGAACAGCACAAGGACTCATACTCTCCCTCACATAGCCCCTCTCCATTAACTCCTCAATTTGGCGTTGCATCTCTTTGGTTTCTTGTGGGTTGCACCTATAGGCGGCCTTGTTGGGTAAAGTAACCCCGGGAACAAGGTCGATTTGATGCTCTATCCCCCTAATAGGTGGCAAACCAGGTGGTAAGTCTTCGGGAAAAACGTCCCTAAACTCCTCCAAAACCTCCTCTAACTCCCTAGGAAAAATTGTGGACTCCCCCTCCTCTTTCAACTCATTGGAAAGTAATAGAAAAGCCCTCCCCTCCTTAGTAAACTCCTCTATGAATTGCCTCTCATCAAGGAACAAGTTTTGGGTTGGTTTAGTAGTATTAGTGAGGGGTTTCAAAGCGGTTTTCTTTTTCCCAATTGTGGCTATATACACATTAGCCCTCCCATCAAACTTCACAAATCTATCAAATTGCCATGGCCTACCCAATAAAATATGACAAGCATCCATACTACAAACATCACATAGTACTTCATCTTGAAATTTACCAATAGAAAATGAGATAAGGGCTTGCTTAGTTACCTTAATGTCGCTCCCATCACTTAGCCAATGCAACTTGTAGGGCTTGGGATGTGGTGTAGTTGGCCACTTCATCTTATCAATCAACGTTGTAGATACAACATTGGCACAACTCCCCGTATCAATGATGAGCTCACAAAGTTGATCTTTCACCAAGCACCTTGTTGTAAAGATCCTCTCCCTTTGTGTATCAAGAGACACCGGTTTTGTATGCAATGTTCTCCTCAAGATTAATTGCTTCCCAACCATCATAGGCTCCTCCTCCGAATCTGCCTCATAGTCATCCTCCACCAAGACTCCTTCACCCACCTCCTTTTCTTCTTCTAGTGCTTCGGTCCTCATAGCATATTCTTCTTCAATCTCTTGAACATCCCTTAAGGTCATTACCCTATTGCTTGGGCAGTCCTTAATCACATGTCCATAGCCTTTGCACTTGAAACAAATCCTTTTATCCTCACCAGTCAGAGGACCACTCGATTTTCGTTCATCCTTCTTGAACTTGTCAAACTTTGGGGTGAATTTGTTGGTAGAACTTCCCCCTTTATCTTCAATGGCCTTAGAGTAAGGCTTATTATAGGGTTTAGTGCTCACGGCCTTCTTCCCCTTTGCATATTTTTCGACCTTCAAAGCCATGTTGCACACTTCCTCAAACGTCCAATGTGGTTGGAGATCAACCTTCTTGGCTATGTGTCTTTCGAGTCCAGTTATGAACCTAGCTATCTTGTGCTCGGTTCTCTCCTCTAAGTCACACATAATATTGAGCCTCTCGAACTCATTGATGTACTCTTCAACAGACAAAGAGTTTTGCTTGAAAGCTTGCAACTTCAAGTACATATCTTGGACGAAATCACTCGGCAAAAATCGTTTCTTCATACGCTTCTTGAGTGCCTCCCAAGACTCCAACTTTGGCTTCCTTTCTTTTCGCCTCTTCCCCTTGAGGTTTTCATACCACAAACTAGCATAGTTTGTGAGCTTGAGAACAACCACCTTAAACCTTTTCCTATCATCAAAGTCTTTATAATCAAAGACACGCTCCATTCTTTGTATCCACTCTAAAAACTTCTCGGGCTACATAGCTCAGGTCAAACTCCAGCAAATCTAACCTTAAGCCTCGATCATCATCCCTTCCTCCTTGATTTCGTGGCCTTGGAGGCCTCTCTTCTTCCTCCTCTTCATCACTCACGCTACTCCTTCGACTCCTAACAGGACTAGGAGTTCTCCTTCTATCCTCAAGTAGCTGCACCAACCTATTCAACCTTAGGCGTAAGGATTCTATCTCTCTATCCCTCCTAAGATCGTTGGCCTGTTCTAAGGTGAGTCCTCTAGGCACCCTCACCCTCTCATCTTCATCATGGACTGATTTCTCGTCCCCCATGATAAAAACGCACCAACAAGTACCGCAAAAATCCCTAACGGAACTAGGTTTGCTCTTTCCACGACCCCTTTGCGTGTGATCAAGTTTCTTGATGAAACTAATGGATCTTGCAATAATTTTTTTGTTCAATCAATCCTTAATGGACGTACCTTTGATGGAACTTTGTGAAAAATCAAAAATCTTGAAAAAAAGATTTGATCTTGAAGGGTTTCTTTAAGATCAAACTACTCCACCTTAGCCGAACTACTATCCATGAAACTGACCTAACTTCAAAAATAAACTGCAGATTCCACAAGTGGAAAAAAATTACCAAATTTTAACAAAAGTAAATTTGGGATCTTGGGAAACACCTCCAACTGGAATCATTGACAAATTCGAAACAGGTTGCGCGCAGTATCCTTTCAAAGTCAGTCGCGCCAGATTCGTACCAGAATAACACGACTTATAAGAACTATATAAAAACCGTACCAAACAAACTCTAAATTTCATGAAATTTTAGGACAGTAAACTAGACTTGAAATATACCAGTTTAGAATCAAGAAACTCCGAAAAATTCGATCGGAGGTGGGAGAACGAGTTGTTCAAAGTTACCTCAAAAAACTGTCTCTTACGTGCGATCTTCTTTTTCCTTGTTTCTTTTTCTCCAAGAACGTCCAAGCACCAAGAGGACTTAGATGCCCTTGCTCTGATACCAAAATGATGTATTTGATCTAGGAGATCAAACACTAGTGCGGAATTCGCGCTAAATTAGCCACAAACAATCGAAAAACACTCGAACTATGGAAGATGGCACGTTTGTATGGAGATGGTTCGAACAAGTGATGGATAGTGCTTAGTCTAGATTTCCTATAAAGAATTTAATCGCCAAGGAATTAAACTAAGGGTTTGAAAGCATAAAGAATTTAATCACCAACTTTCAGAGATTTGATGAACACCCAAAGTATTCGACCAAAACAAAACGTTCAATAATAATTCACTCACTAGTGGAAAAAACCTTATCTGTCACTTAGTAACATATGCGGTTTTTACAAAACCGAATCAGAAAATCAATAAAAAAATTGGAGGAAAAGCCGGGCGGAAAATCTGATCCGGTCCTTTAGTGAACCGAATCAGATTTTCGTTATTTTTTCTAGAAAAAAAAAACGCGTGGCCCATGCATGTTTCTCGTGGCCCATTTCCTCCCCATTTAATCTTGTAACCCTATTCCCTTCTACTCCCTCATAGCCTCACTCATCACCCTCTGATCTGCTCCTTCTCTCCTCTCTTCGTCCCAGCCCCACAACCTCACCCACGAAACCCTAATCCCCTCTCTTCGTCTTCAACCTTCAGCCGTCTTCATCCC
The DNA here is from genome assembly GCA_947646795.1 of Beta lomatogona. Classification (NCBI taxonomy): domain Eukaryota; kingdom Viridiplantae; phylum Streptophyta; class Magnoliopsida; order Caryophyllales; family Amaranthaceae; genus Beta; species Beta lomatogona. The sequence goes on along the minus strand of CANSNZ010000462.1, from coordinate 55,057 downwards.
CTCTCTTCGTTCTTCTTCAACTTTCAGCCGTCTTCATCCACTCTCTTCGTCTTCATCCTTCGTCGTCTTCATCCTTCGTCGTTTTCATCGTCTTCATCGTCTTCATCCTTAATCCGAATGCAGCGAAGAATGCCGCGAATCTTCATTCTAATTTTCGTCTTCTCCTCTTCGTTTTATAATTTTCGTTCGTAGTTCATTTTTGCTTTCATACTCTGTAATTTATTTTTTTTGTTAGATCTAGTTTTTTTTTTTTAATTTTCGTTCATTTTCTGTAATTTATGTTTTTAGTTAGATCTAGTTCTTTTTTTTTGTAATTTTCGTTCATTTTCTATAATTTACGTTTTTTTTTAGTTAGATCTAGTTTTTTTTTTTGTAATTTTCGTTCATTTTCCTTTTCATTTTCGGTAATTTTCGTTCGTTTTCCTTTTCTTTTTCTGTAATTTTCGTTCGTCATTTTTTTTCCTTTTTTTTTTTATAATTTTTCGTTTGTTTTCATTGTTGAACTCGAATTCATGTATTGTATATATATGTATATATAAGTTTTTTCAAGTATACAAATCGTTTTTTTTTTTTACGTATATATGTATTGTTGTTGTTAAAGTGAGCGTCAGTCTTGAAACGTAATGCAGACCTGCAGAATGCAGGTCTGCAACTTTTTTTTTGACATAAATTTGAAGAAACTGCTGCGGTTTTAAGGTAGAACCGCAACAGTAAAAAATTTACTGATCCGGTTTTGGACCGGATCAGTAAATAATTCCGATCTGCTGCGAGTTCACCTGATGCAGACCAAAACCGAATCAGTAAGTCCGATTTTGACCGCATCAGATGAACTTTTTTCCACTAGTGACTAACTGAAAAGAAACGTACAACTTAATCTGTAGATATGAAAAACAAACTCCTAATATGCTTAGGACAAGTCCCTAAGTCATAACACCAATAGAACTCTAAAAGATAGAAAAGAAACTCCGTAGGATTGAATCATGTAAATCCATCTTTTAGAGAACATAGACTTTTACTACAACTCAAACACAAAGCAAATCATTTAAAGATATGAAGAGTTCTAGTTGAACTCAACTAGCATGCACCATGCACACACGTTTGCTATTTTTCCTCCATGCATGTGACCATGCACAACAACACTTGAGAATCAGCAAACCCCATACACGAGCCAAATAAACAACCCCATTCAATTAGAGGAACCTTTAAAGCAAGAGCCATCAATTGAGCATCCTCCAATGGATCACATTGCAAGTTCCAGGTGTTCCAAAAAATGCGTGCCATATCCATAAGTCACCAGAGGCAACAACTTTCAAGATAACCGTTGCAGATTTACTCCTCCCTTGGTATAATCCTTTCCAAGCATGCGGACAGTTTTTCCATTGCCAATGCATGCAATCTATACTGCCCATCATGCCCGGAAATGTAACACCCCCGCCAACCCGAACCCTTTTTCATTTAATAAAACTCGAGATGGGGGAAAATCCACGAGGGTTCGACTCAACGGGCGTGCTACCGCCGCACTTATCTCCTTGGAAATAAATGCAAGGCTAGATTAAAGCATACTAAATTCAAATAAATTAATCCTTACAACCAAGTTTATTGTTCATTAAATATTACTAATTACTAAAGTATTTCAGAGTTCCAGCGGAAGCTAAATCACAAGCTAAGTGGATGACAACTCTAAGTGATCTCCCTTTTATTCCCCCGTTGATCACCCACCTGCACAAATACATTGAAAAGAAACAAGAGAGACAAGCTCCCAAAAATCAGAAAAACTGAGTAATTCCAACTCCATCCCGTAAAATACTTAAGTTGAAAATACTTTGTAAAATAGTAGGTTAATAGGGTTATAAAGCATAGCACACATTCACACATGTATATATATACAATGAATAATCACATAATTAATCCAATTATTTAAGGAGAGGAAAGAGAACGCCAGTAAGCCGGGGTCAATCCCCTGTAACCACTTACTTCAACATTGTAGGCCGAGGTCGATCCCTGTAACCACCTACGCATAACATAATGGCCATAATAAAAGAGTCCCTAGTGTGCACACCCCTTCTACTTGGATCACAACAAGATAGAAGGAAGACGATGTGAGAATAATCGGCATAGTAACCGAGAGAGAACCCGTAGGGGCCTTTGAACCTCTCATACAGGCGGCAACCTGTTCATCATTTCCCTCCGATATTTCACATTACGTGATTAACATCTTTTAATCAAGTCATCACATAAATCACGTACACATTTACGTCATCTTGTTCAATCTAGTGTGAACATATTCAATCCATCATAATCTCAATCCATTCATAGGGTTTCAATAACTCATTTCATAAACACAACCGTCACTTGAGTTCATTTATCACTTCAGATTCATAATCATGTCATTATCACAAGTTCTTATCAATTCCAACTTTCTTAAAGTCTCAATATTAATAACAATAATGATAATAATAATAATAATCATAATAATAATAATCATAATAATAATAATAGTAATAATAATAACAATAATAATATTAATAACCATAATAACGTTATAGTAAACATCTTTGTCATATCGTACATCGTCCATAGCCATGATTCATAATCGAAATCCATAGTCGTTGTCCATTTTGTCCTTCATAATTCGCATTAAGTCGATAATCCATAATTATAGTCCATACTTATAAATTTTATAAGCACATAATAACGTAATCAATTCATTTTATACTATCGGGATCTATGTTTAGATGGACATCGGAGATTACCTCGTGACGCGTGCCCAAAAGTTAGATTCACGAACCGATTAACACTCTTGATATTCCTCGTCTACGCAATCGGAGTCTACAATAGACATTAACGAGATCTAAGTTAGTTACCTAAATAACCCCTTTATATATATATAAAATAAACAATTTAAATAATTTAAATAGCTTAAAGAATTTTTAATGATTTTAAGAGAGTTTATAAATCATAGTTTATGATTTCTAAATTATTTATGAAATCATTTTAAGTACTCAAAGATTACTTCAACATAATTTTCATTAACTTAAACAATTATTTTAAACATAGAAAACTAACTTTATTATACTTCTTACTTTGTTTTAGAAAAATTAGAAATACTTTCAAGTTATAAGAGGCTAAGTTAATTAATCTAAAATACACCAACTTAACAAGGTAAGTCAATTTAGGAAAGTCAATCATTTTGTAAAAAAAAAACAAAAAAAAACTAATAACTCTAAATAAAGGGGAAGGGGGTACTAAATACTGATTCTTTGAATCAGTTGAGATACACCAAGAAAAAAAAACGAAGGAAGGAAGGAACAGGGGAAGGGACGAATCAGGAGAGGAGAAGAGGAAGGAAGGGAGGCGGGTGGTTTTGATGGCGGTGGACGGGGCGAAGTCGGGCGGACAGGGCTCGGTGGGTCGGTCGAGCTCAATTGGGCGGGCGGCGCGATGCAGGCGACAGCGGGGGTGCGAAGAGGAGGTCGCGCAGAAAGTGAAGGCTGGAGGTTCTGTGGCGGTTTGGGTGGCGAAGATGGTGGACAGCGAGGTTCAGGCGACGGGACTCAAGTGGTTTAATTGGTGGTGCTCGGGGAATAGGAGAATTGCTAATGGTGGTTTGAATTTTCATTTTTAATTTTCAAAATCAAAAATCAGAAATTAAGGAAGAAGATTAAGGATTGAAGCAAACCTTTGAAGTTTAATTTGTTTGCTTGAGTAATTGGGTGAGAGAAATTCGGTATTTATAGAGGAGGTTGTCAAAAATTTTGAGCTTTGGTCAAGTTCCATTAATGGTGGAGGTGAGGTGTGTGGGCTATGGTGGTAGCTCTTTGAAAATTTGCCCCTAGTATCCGAAAATTATGGATTGAGTTTCAATTATTTACTGACAAAGCTGAGATTTTATGTTGAAAATCTTGGTTCTTGTGTGCTGTGAATCAGACGAAGAAGAATGGAGGAGAGGAAGATGGTGATGAAATCCCATTTTCTTATTCCTTTTTTTTTGTTTTTTTTGTTTTGTTTTCCTTTTTCTTTTTGGCTAAAAGACATACGGCTATGGATTTGTATTTGGGCTTGGATTACTAAATTGGATGGACAACTTGTACAAGGATACCCATAACAAAAAAAAAAGAGTTTAATTTACCATAGTTAAATTATTTAGAAATAATCATTTAAATAAAACTTGTTAAATAAATCAAAACTAAATGAAATTATTATTCTAATAAATATAGTTATCAAATAAAATCGCATTATCATAAAATAAATTTTAAGTGGAAATAATATTGAACCTTAATAAATAATAAAATAATCTTTGAAAATTCGGGGTATTACATCTACTCCTCCTTAAAAACAAAGTTCGTCCTCGAACTTTAAAGTTAGATATTTAATATTAACGAAATAGTAGTTTTGCACTTTGTTAGTATTACATTCGGTCCCCCTTAAGGAGTTTCGTCCCCGAAACTCGATAATCGTACCTCAGAAAAGAGTTCAGGATAACGTTTTTTTATGTCATCTTCTGTTTCCCAAGTTGCTTCCTCGGTTTGATGATTAGACCACAACACTTTGACTAACTTTACTGCCTTATTCCGGGTATTTCTCGTTTTGGAATCAAGGATTCTAACATGACGTTCTTCAAAGGTGAGGGTCTCATCTAGTTCAATGGTTTCGGGTTGGATAACATGGGAGGGATCGGGGATATATTTACGAAGTTGAGACACATGAAAGACATTATGAACATTGGCTAACTCTGTGGGTAAGGCTAATCTATAGGCCACTTCCCCAATTCTTTCGAGTATCTCATAAGGTCCGATATAACGAGGACTCAACTTTCCGTTCCTACCGAACCTCATTACTCCCTTGGTTGGTGAAACTTTCAGCAACACTTTTTCTCCAACTTCAAACTCTAAATCTCGTCTCCTTTGATCAGCATACGATTTTTGTCGATCCTTACGCTCTTGAATCAACTTCACCTTGTTGGTAGTCTCTTCTATCATTTCTGGTCCCAAATTCAACGACTCATTCACATCGCTCCAACATATAGGACTTCTACATTTCCGTCCATATAATGCCTCATAAGGTGCCATTCCTATGCTCGAGTGATAACTGTTGTTGTACGAGAACTCAATGTACATCAAATGATCATCCCAATATCCTCCGAAATCCATCACGCATGCTCTCAACATATCCTCCAAGGTCTGAATGGTTCTCTCCGTTTGACCATCTGTTGCTGGGTGGAAGGCTGTGCTGAATTCCAATAGTGTACCCACGGCTGTTTGAAGCTGTTTCCAGAACTTAGATAAGAATCTCGAGTCCCTATCCAAAACGATGTCCTTCAAAACACCATGTAGCCTAACCACCTCGTTAAAGTAAGCATCCGCCAACTGTCTCAACGACCAAGTATCCTTCACTGCCACGAATCTTGCCGTCTTAGTCAAACGGTCCACTATTACCCATATTGCATTCTTTCCCGACCTCGTATTCGGTAATCCCATGATGAAATCCATAGAGATTTTTTACCATTTCCATCCTGGCACTTCCAAAGGTTGCAATTTTTCTCCAGGCTTCATATGCTGTATTTTCACCTTCTGACATGTTAAACATTTTGCAACAAAGTCGGCTACTTCTTGCTTCATCATAGGCCACCAAAAATGCTTTTTCAAATCCTTATAAAGCTTATCTCCTCCTGGATGTATGGAATACGGCGAACTATGGGCTTCTTTTAGAATTCTCGTCTTGAGTTCCTCATCTTGTGGCACACACAATCTCCGTTTATACTTTGCAACGCCACTGCCGTCGATCTCGAACTCCGGTGCTTGACCACATTCCTTCATCTCTCTTAACTTGCTTAACCACTTATCTGCAGCTTGTTTCACCCGAATCTCCTCAAATATGTCCGGTCCAACAGTAAGAGCATTCAACTGAGCTTTCACATAACCGGGCTCAACTATTTCCAAACTCAATCTCTTGATCTCTTCACACAGTTCATCTGCCAAAATCAACACGTTTAGCGAATGAGCACTCTTCTTACTCAACGCATCAGCTACTTTGTTCGCTTTTCCCTCCTAATTCACTATCTTCAAATCATAGTCGTTTATAAGCTCGAGCCAACGTCTCTGTCTCATATTCAACTCCTTTTGCGTATACAGATACTTCAAACTCTTGTGATCTGTATAGACCTTACTCTGCACTCCATACAAATAATGTCTCCATATCTTGAGCGCAAACACGATTGCTCCTAACTCCAAGTCATGAGTAGGGTGATTTTGCTCATGTGGTTTGAGTTGTCTCGACGCATAGGCCACTACTTTACCATGTTGCATCAAGACGCACCCAAAACCTTTCTTTGAGGCATCACTGTAGACTTCAAATCCTTCTACTCCAGAGGGCAATGTCAATACCGGGGCTGTTGTAAGTCTCTTTTTCAGCTCTTGAAATGCTTCCTCACACTTATCATCCCAATGAAATTTTGTTGTTTTCTTCATCAGGTTAGTGAGAGGTTGGGCCGTTCTCGAAAAAATCTTTCACAAATCTCCGGTAATATCCAGCTAAACCCAAGAAACTCCTTACTTCGGTGACGTTCTTAGGTTGAGGCTAATCGGTCACTGCTTGAATCTTCGATGGATCTACGGAAACGCCTTCTTTTGATATCACATGACCCAAAAATGAAACTTTTTCCAACCAAAATTCACACTTCGAGAACTTCGCGTACAATTGCTTTTCTCGAAGAATCTCCAAAACTTTCCTCAACTGATCCTCATGCTCTTCTCTATCCTTCGAGTACACCAATATATCGTCGATGAATACAATCACGAACTTGTCCAGGTATGGCTGGGAAGTCCTATTCATGAGGTCCATAAAAGCTGCGGGCGCATTAGTGAGTCCAAAAGGCATGACGGTGAACTCATAATGGCCATATCTCGTACGAAAGGCTGTCTTAGGGATGTCTTCTTCAGTGATTCGTAGTTGGTGATAACTTGATCGTAAATCGATCCTGGAAAACACTGTTGCACCTTGAAGCTGATCGAACAAATCCTCGATCCTCGGGAGCGGATATTTATTCTTTACCGTGACATTATTCAACTCCCTATAATCGATACACAACCTCAAAGATTCGTCTTTCTTTCTGACAAACAACACCGGGGCTCCCCAAGGTGAGACACTAGGTCGAATGTACCCTTTATCCAACAATTCCTCCAACTGCACCTTCAATTCTTGCATTTCTGCAGGTGCCATTCGATACGGAGCCTTAGAGATAGGTCCAGTTCCAGGGACTAAATCGATCTTGAAGCTTACTTTTCTCTCTGGTGGCATTCCTGGAAGCTCTTCGGGAAATACATCTGGAAACTCCTTTACTACCGGAATTTGAGTCAACTCCTCGTTTTCCATGCTTACGTCCCTAACTTGGCACAGGTAGACTGGGTAGCCTTTTCTAAGATAAGTTTGAAGGTTCAGGGCTGAGATTATCTTGACATCAGGCTGGAAGGTTATGCCTTTATAAGATATCCTATTTCCCTTTGGTCCTCTAAGAGATATTTTCTGGTTATGACACTCGATTTTGGCTTTATATTTAGCTAACCAATCCATTCCCAAGATAACGTCAAAGTCTTTTAGGTCAAAAAGGATAAGATCGGCTGGTAATTCAGTACTAGCTATGACTATAGGGATACTTTGGAAAAGGGATTTACAAGAAACAGTTTCACCGGTGGACATGGCTATATTGGCTCGACAAGACTGGGTAGACTTGTGGGAATACTTATTAACAAAAGTGTTAGAAATAAAAGAATGAGACGCTCCAGAATTAAAGAGTACATAAGCAGGATTTGAGTTTACGAGAAAAGTACCCGTCACAACATTGGCATCACTGTCAGCTTCAATTCGGCTCATGACATTGATTCTTCCAATGGTGTAGCCTCCATTGCTATTCTTTCCATAGTTTCCATTTCCACCTCCAAAAGAGCGGTTGTTCTGGTTCCCGTTCTGTGCAGCATTTCCTCTAGTAGGGCGGTTGTTATTGAAATTTTGAATTCTGTTTCCACCTCCATTGTTACCATTGTTCCCATTTGATCCATTTTGAGCTTGCTTCTTGGGACAGTTGAACGATTTGTGACCTACTTCTCCGCACTCGAAACGCTTGATTCTTTCACCTTGACAAGTGAACCCTGGATGGCTCTTGGCACACTTCTTGCAAACAAAGTTCTTTTGGTTCCTATTTCCTTGCTGGGTCTGTTGTCCAGAATTCTGGTTGTTGCGGTTGTTGTAGCGTCCACCATTATTATTCTTGTTTCCACCATTGTTGGGCTTTTGTCGTACCCTTGGCTGTTGCTGTTGCCGGCAGGTTCTTTCCTTTTATGTCTCCCTACCACCTCTCTCTCACGCTGTAAGATTCTTTCCAAATTCGAAGCTTTAGCATACGCTTCCGCGAAAGTAGTAGAGGTGCTACATCCCATTCGAGTCTGAAGATCAAACTTAAGTCAGGTCTTCAAACTTCGAGCCTTAGTTCCTTCATCCGGCACTACGGATCGGGGCGAATCGGGCATACTCATTGAATTTACGAGCGTACTCTTGCACACTCATGTTATAACTCTGGTTAAACCTACTAAACTCATTGTACTTTTACCTACGAATGTGCTCGGGGAAGAATCGAGCCTAAATTGCTACCTTAAACGCTTCCCAGTTAAAGTTCTCTTGAGCTTTAACAGTAGATCCTACACTTTCCCACCAAGTATCGGCATCTTCATGCGAGATAAAGGTTGCTTGATCGACCTTACGGGCCTCAGCGTACCGTGGCCGTGAAAATCTTTTCGAAATCTCTTATCCAATTCTCGAGAAGTAGTGGGTCTTCTCTCCCAACAAAGGTTGGTGGTTTCAAAGAGGAAATCTTTTTCGCCATGACGACTGTGGATCGTCTCCATGGTGGTTGTTGTTGATCCGGTTTTGAAGGACTAAGCCAAAGCTACGAGCTAGTTGCTCAAGAGTTCTAAGTCGTCTTTGCAACTTGTTCAGGAGTTTCGGCCATTTGGTTTTCTTATCGCCTTGCTCTAGATCGCGTATAAACGTATTGCATAAGCTACCTGCGTTATTCACATTGATTCTTATATAAAAGCTAATTCATATAATCATGGTTCTCACCATTCATTCATTTCATACTCAATTCACTTGTCAAAAGTTCATCATTCATTTCATACTCAATTCACATGTCAAAAGTTCATCATTCATTACTCCAAAAGTGCCATAACAATTCGTTCATAGTAGCATAAGAGTTTTCAAATAGTCAAATAAGCATCAGTTGCACCATCATTAACTAAGTTAACAAGTTAATTGGTCTTTTACGACCTTAATTAGAAATCTAAGGGTCAGGGCTAGAGATACGGGTTTCTAGTCAGCGTACTCGGACGGATCCTCGTCTTCACCTTCATCTCCGTCTCCATCTCCATCGAGATTTACAACGGGTGAGGCAGGGTTGCTTCCTACTTCTTCATCGTCACTACAGTTGGGTTCCTCGTCATCAGTGGGTAAATAGTCATTAAGCCACTTGGCCCTAGCATCGAGTAATCTTTTCTCTAGGTAACTCAACGTGAGATACCACTTCCCTTTCAACGTGTATCGTTCATAGTTCGGCCTTCCATTTTTCAGAACATCAGAGTATTTGCTCTTGATTCCGGCATAAGGACCATCATTGGGGAGAGTGTGAATCAAAACATCGGCCTGTTTAGGTGGCGTGAGGTAATCTGAATGCCCGTGGCCTTCATTGAGGTGGTAACACTTCATTGTTAACCGTAACCTGTAAATATAAGCTGAAACAGACTCTCCTTCCATCATCCTTAGAAGGTAGGGTCCTTGACGAGGGGTTCTGGTGCATTTCCTGACGGTCAAACGTGTCTTGGCCATCTAATACATAAACAATTAATAAGTACCTTTAACGAGTACTTTCATACATGTACACATAACCCATACGTACCCATACTAAACCCTTAGTTCACATTTTAATCGTAATTCATTTTTCCTAAATAATTTATTATTTTGACCTCCTAAACCAATTTTAAGTTTAACCCTATTTGATTCATTTTCCCTAATTATTATATTTTAATAATTTTAATCTTTCCCTAGTTTATCTAAACTCCGCTCGATACCACTTTGTAACACCCCGCCAACCCGAACCCTTTTTCATTTAATAAAACTCGAGATGGGGAAAATCCACTAGGGTTCGACTCAACGGGCGTGCTACCGCCACACTTATCTCCTTGGAAATAAATGCAAGGCTAGATTAAAGCATACTAAATTCAAATAAATTAATCCTTACAACCAAGTATATTGTTCATTAAATATTACTAATTACTAAAGTATTTCAGAGTTCCAGCGGAAGCTAAATCATAAGCTAAGTGGATGACAACTCTAAGTGATCTCCCTTTTATTCCCCCGCCGATCACCCACCTGCACAAATACATTGAAAAGAAACAAGAGAGACAAGCTCCCAAAAATCAGAAACAGAATAATCAGCATAGTAACCTGAGAACCTATAGGGGCCGCTGAACCTCTCATACAGGGCAACCTGTTCATCATTTCCCTCCGATATTTCACTTTACGTGATTAACATCTTTTAATTAAGTCATCACATAAATCACATACACATTTACGTCATCTTGTTCAATCTAGTGTGAACATATTCAATCCATCATAATCTCATTCCATTCATAGGGTTTCAATAACTCATTTCATAAACACAACCGTCACTTGAGTTCATTTATCACTTCAGATTCATAATCATGTCATTATCACAAGTTCTTATCAATTCCAACTTTCGTAAAGTCTCAATATTAATAACAATAATGATAATAATAATAATCATAATAATCATAATAATAATAATAATCATAATAATAATAATAGTAATAATAATAACAATAATAATATTAATAACCATAATAACGTTATTGTAAACATCTTTGTCATATCGTACATCGTCCATAGTCATGATTCATAATCGAAATCCATAGTCGTTATCCATTTTGTCCTTCATATTCATAATTCGCATTAAGTCGATAATCCATAATTATAATCCATACTTATAAATTTTATAAGCACATAATAACGTAATCAATTCATTTTATACTAACGGGATCTATGTTTAGATGGACAGCGGAGATTACCTCGTGACGCGTGCCCAAAAGTTAGATTCACGAACCGATTAACACTCTTGATATTCCTCGTCTACGCAATCGGAGTCTACAATAGACATTAACGAGATCTAAGTTAGTTACCTAAATAACCCCTTTATATATATATATAAAATAAACAATTTAAATAATTTTAAAAGCTTAAAGAATTTTTAATGATTTTAAGAGAGTTTATAAATCAAAGTTTATGTTTTCCAAATTATTTATGAAATCATTTTAAGTACTCAAAGATTACTTCAACATAATTTTCATTAACTTAAACAATTATTTTAAACATAGAAAACTAACTTTATTATACTTCTTACTTTGTTTTAGAAAAATTAGAAATACTTTCAAGTTATAAGAGGCTAAGTTAAAATCCTCCCCAATGAAGTCGCCAAATTGTAGGCTTGATTTTATTTTCGCCTACCGCGGTGTGAGCGCGTATTCGACTACCCCATTGTTAAGGTTTTATTGAAAATATGTTTTGAAGTCGCCAACAAATTTTTAGAGGAAAACTTATAAACCTAATTGGATAATGAAAACTGTAGGGACATCTTAGGGACTTATCTAATGTAGATTTCTCCGTCTGGACTCCATAGATGGTCAAAATGAACCATAGATTGAGTTTGGGGGTGAGGGTATAACACAATCAAGAACCATGCTTGCCTATTCTTTGGTCTCTACTAAATATTGATTAACAACAAATTTTATGCCAAAGAATAATCAAATATATTTTATACACCCTAAAAATATTTAGTCTAGGTTGGTTCAGGATACACATAAAAAGACTATTTTTAGTGGCAAGTTATTAGGCAATCAGATTACAAGGTTCCTAACAGGTTGTCCATATTATCTGATTTAGTTAGAACATTTATTTAGGTCTTGATTAACAATAAATACAAGGTGATAAATATTGCAATCAGGCATAAAAAATAATATGTTCATGAATAATAAAAAACCTATTGCAGGGAGTTAGTATATATAATACTTACAGTCGCAGGAACACGTTAAGAATCTACATCATGAATAGAGCATTAGTAACTTTAATAAAATAATAAAAAGAAATAAAGGATTTTTTAACTGGAATAATGAAATTTTTTGCGCGTTCTCTCGCAATAATACAAACTTTTGATTATTTTTTAATAACACAAACCTTTGCCCAAAATTCCTCTAGTAGATCAAGTTGACAGGCAGCCGGTTAATCCTTTCTAACATGTGGCTGTTGACTTTTTTTAATGAGTTTCCCTCCCAAAATTTGTTGACTCCTCAACAAAAAACAAAACCCCCAAAAATTTGAACTTCGTATACTTCACAAACACTATGTCTCATCTTTCTCTCTCCGCCATTACTGAGGGCACTAACCTCGACATTGACGTTTCAAGACCAACTGGGCATTAGCGAGTTGAGTTCCCTGCAGAGAACAAAGACTACATCGTTTTGTGCAAGGTAAAAATTCGAAACCCTAAAGTTTAAAATTCGTGTTTGAAGATGAGTTTTTGTATGGTTTATGACTGAATTTACGGAAGTTGATGGGTTCTTTTGATGGAATTATTGCTTTAAAGTATTTAGGTTCATCAATTCGCTTCTAATTTGCTAGTAATTCAAGTAAAGCAACAAAATTTGGTTGAGTTTCCAATTTTTATTCAATTGAAGAAATTAGGGTATCTATTTCAATTTTGTTAGATTTAGGGTTTATGTGTGGATGTTTCTTATGTTTGATGTTGATTTTACTTATTTGTCATGCATAATTATAGGAAGCCTACTGTGACTGTTAAATTTTGGCATGGTGGTGATTTTAGGAATCATGAGAAATGTGGTTTAGTTTGTGAGGGAGGTAAGTCTAGGACTCGTGAGCGTAGACTACGATGAGTTGTGTTGGTTTGACTTAGAACATGAAGCAAAAAATTCGGGGAAATTATGCAAGGATTAAGGGTCTTTTCTACTTGGTACCGGGACTAGGTTTTTTTAATGGTCTAAGGAGGGTTTATGCAGACAAAGAGGTGTTGGAGATGGCTGAATTGTCAAGTGTAGGTGTGTTGAAGTTTTTGTGTACCATAGTGGCCTTGCACCAGAGATTCAGCCCACTGACCCACCTGTTATTCAAAGGTGCTTTCAGTCTTTGCAAAGTGAGCCCAAAACCTCAACTGAAAATCCCAAAAGCCCAGCTGAGAAACTGATACCCATAAGGAATACAAGAGTATCCAATTCTACGGTACCATCAACGGAATCTTCCATATCAGTAAGTACCAAAAATCAGAAATCCTTTGACTCCTCTCCTAAAGTAAGTACGAGAGAACCCTAAGCAAACGTACCCTCTTAAAATTCCCCCCTCCCAAAGCGACTTCCCCCCCTAGACAACCTTCACCTCCTATACAACCTTCACCTCCTAGACAACCATCACCTCACAGTCAACCACCACCTCCACCACCTCCTAAGCCATCATCACCACCTCCTAAGCCATCATCACCACTTACTAAAACCAAAAACAAATCAACTGGGACCAAGAAAACACCCACACAGCCTTCACCACCTAAAAAACCTTCACCACCACCCAAACATTCTTCACCACCCAAAAAACCTTCACCACCCAAAAAACCTTCAACACGCAAAGACACAACACCATCCATTCAATGCACTGAGCCCATTGACACAAACTTCAATGATAGTTATGAATGGGAGGATCCAAGGCCAGACAGTCCAATCCCTTTGAAAGATTTACATGGCCCTGATAGTGATGAGTTTAGTGATAATAGTGACCCTAGTTATGAAGCTGATGATGGTGCAAGCAGTAGTGATGAGGAGGTCAGTGACCTAGAAAGTGAAGGAGGAGAGACTAATCTAGAGGAGTTAGAAGGTGAAGGTGAAGGAGGAGAGACTAATCTAGAGGAGTTAGAAGGTGAAGATTTTGTTTTTGAGATCCCTAAGACTGATACTAGTGATGATGAGTTCAGAACAGCTAGTAATAGGATTAGGGAGTGCAACAACAAGTTGTTGACAATAGCAAAAGAGCTGCAAGAACAAGCATCAGAAGGTCTTTTTGGTGCTCAACAAGTGAGACAAGGCACATAATCTCCCCCCACCCTTGAAGAAGGTAACATCAGAGAGTATGAAGAGAGTGGAGATGAAATACACACACCCCCTGAGAGTGAAGTGGAGGGTGATTTGACAGTTAGAAAAAAGAAGAGAGTGGGTGTAATTGTGGACCCAAACACCGACTTCTCTAAGTTTAAGTGGTGTGTTGGGCAAAGATTCCCTATAAGGGAGGCAGATCAAGAAGCTGTAGCAAAGTGGGCTATATTACAGGGTAGGAATGTGAAGATTAGTCACAACAACAAGAACAAACAGCAACAAATTGGGATTAAGTGCATTTTTGAATGCCCTTTTTACTTGTATGCAACTTGGGACACAAAGAGAGCTACACTAGTTGTTAGGAGAGTTATAGCACAACACACCTGCCATAGAAACATGGAAAAGAACAGACAACTTAATAGTAGTTGGGTTGCTAAGCAGTTGCTGGATGTTTTTAAGACCGGGCCCCACTGACCAGCTAAGGAAATAGTTGAAACTATAAGGAGTGCTTATAAAATTATGGTGACAAGGGGTTTTGCATACAAAGTGAAGTATGCTGCACATAAGTTATTGCATGGGAGCATGACAGATCATTATAGGAAGGTCATGCCATACTTGGAGGCTCTTAAAACATCTAGTCCTGGTACATCTATGGAGTTCGTTACAACAGTTGGTAAAGGTGGTGCACCTGTTTCTCAGAGGTTATTTACATGCTTTGAGGGGCTGCAAAAAGGGTTTATAAAGGGATGTAGAAAGGTAATATGTGTTGTTGCATGTTTCCTTAAAACTTTCTTGGGTGGACAACTCTTATCTGCTGTGGGGAGAGATGGGAATGAGCAGATGTATCCCATAACATGGAATGTTGTAGAGAGTGAGAATAATGAGTTATGTCAGTGGTTTTTTGAGCACATTGAAGCTTGCCTACAACTTGGCGATGGTGAAGGAGTTGCCATCATTTCTGATGAACATCAGGTATCCTAAACCATCTATATTACAAACTTTTTTTCCATTTTGTTCATTTTAATTGTGTGGTTGTTGTGTTAAGAACATTAACTAGCCTTTGTAATCAACTATCGGCTATACTCAATGCTGTGTCTACTGTTTTACCCAAAGCAGAACACAGACATTGTGCCAGGCATATATTTGCCCTATGGCACAAGTCTTTCAAGGGTGATGAGTTCAAATTGCAATTTTGCAAAATTGCAAAAGCTTATAATCAAGCTGATTATAACGAGACTCTTGAAGAATTGGGGGTAATAAGTGAAGATGCTGCAAATGCTTTCAAAGCATAAAACCCCAAGTTGTTCTACAGGGCATTATTGGACTGTAAGATGAGGACTGATGCCATTACCAACAACATGGCAGAGACCTTCAATGCCTACATTATCAATGCAAGGACAAAGCACCTGCTTTACATGATGGAAGACATCAGAGCTGCTCTGATGCAGAGACTTGTGCTCAAAAGGCAGGAAATGGAGAAGGTGAC
The DNA here is from genome assembly GCA_947646795.1 of Beta lomatogona. Classification (NCBI taxonomy): domain Eukaryota; kingdom Viridiplantae; phylum Streptophyta; class Magnoliopsida; order Caryophyllales; family Amaranthaceae; genus Beta; species Beta lomatogona. Next base: position 39,361 of record CANSNZ010000462.1, on the reverse strand, counting down.
ATCTTCATTGTGTCCAAGAATACAAGCCATGTTGGAGAAAGAGAAAGAAAATGCTGCAAAGTGTGATGTGCTTCCTTCCACAAACAACTTATTCAATGTCAGCTACTATTTGGACCAGTTGGTTGTGAATCTAAATGCAAGGACATGCACTTGTAGGAAGTAGGAGATGAAGGGTGTGCCTTGCTGTCATGCCATTACATGCATATATTTTCAGCACAAGGAAGCTAAAGATTTTGTTGATCCTTGTTACAGGAAGGAAGTATACTTAGCAGCATATGCAGGTATATCATTTCTCCTTCTGTATTTTTTGCCTATTGTCTATGAGTTCTAAGTGTTTTTTTGTTAAATGTGCAGGTTCCATTCCACCATTAGAAGGGGAAAGACATTGGCCAAGGGTGCCATGTGAAATACAACCCCCTCCTATCACAATAGGTCCAAGTAGACCTAGAAAGAATAGGAGGGACCCAGAGGAAGACCCTAAGAAGCCTGGGACCTTGAAGAGAACTGGATGTGAGATGACTTGCAGCCTATGCAAGGTGAAGGGCCATAATAAAAGGAGGTGCCCAAACAGGGACACCATAATTGTGCCTCAGCCTGCCCCAAAAAACCTAGGGGGAGGCCTAGGAAGGATGGCCAACAACCCAAGCCAGAGATCAACCTACTGCATCATCATCAACTCATCGTAATGCAACTGCACAACCTTCTCAGCTGGGCAGAGGAAGAAGAATGGTCAGAGCTGGAGTTGGCTCCAGGGGAGGTGGAAGAAGAGGCAGGGGAAGGGGAAGGGGATGGGGGAGGGTCCCAATTAATGTGGGTGTGTTGATTGGGGATGATGATTCACCCATTTTCAATGTAAGTCATTGTGACTATTTTTTTGTTTCAACATTTGTTCAACTTGCACCTTAGTTTTTGACCTTTTTGTGCAGCCACCAAGATTTGCTGCTCTAAGTATGCTTAATGACCAACACTTTCAAGGCTCACAGTCCAGCCAATGCTCCACTCTTCATCAAGCAACTCAGTAAATTAGGCCTAGTGGTTTTTTGGTTAGGAGCTGATTTTAGGTAGAGTAATTAGGGTTGTGGTTTTTTTGGTACATTAAGGTTATTAATTAGTTCCTAAGTTTATGATATTTGACCCAATTTGTACTACTGTTTGGATGAGCATTTGACTCTCCTTAGGATCTTTTTTGAACAGATGTTATATGTGAAATCGCATGATGTTTTTGACTCCACTGAGTGTATTATTACGCATCAGATCATATCATCACATCCAAACATTTTTTTTTCATTTCACCAAATGCAAAATAACATGACAACAACTCAAGAGTTCCAACAATTATTTTTGTATTAACTAACAACAAAGCATCAGATTTGTTACATCCACCAATAAGAACCTTAAACTAACTTAAGTAAAATAAGAAAATGGCAAAAACAAGCCATGAAACAAACAAAGCCAAGGTCAAGGTCTTCTCATTGCATGAAATTTTCAACACCTCAATACGAAGTTGTGAAAGCTCAAATTTCATCTCTTGCACATCTTCTTCCAAGTTGTCCTTTTTAAGCTACAATTTTTTGATTTTTTCAGCCATTAAACTCCGCTCATACTCCATCTCAGCTATGATAGTCTCCTTCTCAAATATCTGAAATCTAATATCATCAACTTCACTCCCTTGCTCATTAAACCACTTAAAAAAATCACACTTAGGCCTTGTTCTTTTGAACTTATTTTGGCTGAACTGAACTGAACTTATTTTATTTTTGCTGAACTGAACTTATTTTTACTTATTTTTGCTAACTGAACTTATTTTTTCTAAATAATAAATAATATATAATAAATAATAAATAATAAATAATAAATAATAAATAATAAATAATAAATAATAAATAATAAATAATAAATAATAAATAATAAATAATAAATAATAAATAATAAATAATAAATAATAAATAATAAATTATAATAATAAAAAATAATAATAAATAATAAAAATAAATAATAAATAATAAATAAATAATAAATAATAAATAATAATAAATAATAAATAATAAATAATAATAATAATAATAATAATAATAATAATAATAATAATAATAATAATAATAATAAATAATTACTAAATAATAAATAAAAAAAATATTAAAATAAAAAAATAAAATAAAATAAAAAAATAGAAAAATACAAAAAAAATAAAAAATTAAAAAAATTACAAATTCATCGTTATTATAATTATAATATTAATAATAATAACAATATTAATAGGCTGTCAAAAAACAAAAATATTAATAGTAATATTGAAAACAAAAAAAATAATTACAACATTAATAGTAATACTGAACTTATTTTTGCTGAACTGAACTTATTTTTGTTGAACTGAACTTATTTTTGCTGAACTGAACTTATTTTTACTTATTTTTGTTGAACTGAACTTATTTTTACTTATTTTTGCTGAACTGAACTTATATTTACTTCTTTTGCTGAAAATAAGTCCAAAAGAACAGGGCCTTAGTATCCTAATATACAAGAACAGTCAATTAGTCGCAAAAAAAAACCCAAGATTTCCCATTTTTGTAAAAAAAAATCAATTAAAACAAAATTAAATGCTCACATGCCATAAAGGGCACCCCTAAAACTTCTGTCCAACATTTGCGCCACGCTTCAGAATACGAAAAACAGGTTCTCTTCCACAAGAATATTTCGTGGACCCATTCGAATTTCCCCTTGAATCAAAGGAAGAACCCACTGACGTTTGTCTTCTTGCAACCATTTGTGCTTCAGGTTCAAAAATTGCAATTGGGATTTTGTTTTTTGAGGACGAAATTTAAAAAAAGATTGGAAGAATTTGAGGGAGGGAGAGGAAAAAAAAAATAGAGGAGGAAGAAACCAGAACAAACAAAGAAGAAGAAGGTAACAAAAAAAAGAGCCAATTTTTTTTATATGGTCCCCTTCAATGGTAAGTGCCACGTAAGCAATTTACATGCACCAACAAGTGACTAACCGATCATGACCTACTAGAGGAATTTTGGTCAAAAATTTATATTATTAAAAAATAATCAAAAGTTTGTATTATTGCGAGAGAATGCGAAAGTCTGTATTATTCCAAAAAAAAATCCTAAAATAAAAGTTGTTGATTTAGTTGACCCTCATAAATTATACCACCGTCCGGGGTCGTTGATTTGTACAGATTTTGGAAAATTGAATGTCGAACGAGCCTTTAAAAAGATTTATGTTCGTCGAATAATATGTTGCATGTGATGTGTAGAGTATTAGATAATCGGAGCGTAGGAAGATGATCTATGGTATTAGTTTATAGTAGTATATAGTGTAGGAGAATTGGTGTTTGGTGTGTGATGATGATGAGTTATGTGAGAGAATATGTGCGTGTGATGTGGCGCAAGGAGGGAAATTATGGGGGATTTGTAGTGTAGATGAGGATCTAGGCACGCAAAAGGGGTTGACTTGGATGATGATGGTAATCAGTGAAGTTTTAATGGATACAGATGAATAAATGATTGGTGACGAATTTGTTGTGCTGTCAAGCGTGGAAGATGAGAATGGTGCACTGAAGATTGTTAGGTGAGAGGTCGAATTGTGTGTGAGTGTAGGCAGGAGGTGTCGAAAGATTTTGAGGATGAAGCCGAGTGTTTTGTGAGATTAGTGCCGAGGGAATATGCAGGTGAGTGTTAGCCGTGAATAGTTATCTGGTGAGGAGATTAGGGAGGATATATATATATATATATATATATATATATATATATAGATTTAGGTAGTTGAGTTGCAATAGGTTTTTGAAAGATAGTAGGTATCTAAAAGATTTTTATTTAAAAAGATTTTAGAAAAGAATTGAATAAAAAATATTTTAAAACATTTGGAGAAAGATTATTTTTATAAAAAGTTTTTTTTATTAATAAAATTAATCAATAAAATTAATTAATTATATTAATTAAATCGGGCTTAGAAAATGGGTTTTGAAAATTGGGCTTTCATAAAAACTATTTTTAAAAGGTTTTCGAAGATGGGCTTTTAAAAAGTTATTCAAAAATATTTTAGAAACTCGGATTTAGTAAAGCTACTTATAAAAAAGGGTTTCGAAATGTGTTAATAAAAAGAGTTAGAAAATGGATGGGATTAAAATGTTTTATTTTAGACTCGTTGTTCTTTATTCTTTCCTCGATCCGGACTAATTGGAGCGGGGTATTAGTCATCATAGGGTACTTAAATGGGGAGACACGATTATGTGTCTATAATTTTGAGTTTTATGAATTGTTCAAAGAACAATTTATTTTATATTATGTTTAACTTAATATGAATGTAAATTGACTTTAGATCTATTTGGATGTTATATGAATGTAATGGAATTTCATCATTGTAATCTGGATTAACATTGGGGATTCAAATAATTGAGGCCAAAAGGGGTGACTTCAGATCGCAAAAGGGTTACTTGAAGGATTCTATTACAAATTACTCATTACAAATTTATCTCATTGGTCATATATTTGAGACTTGTTATATTAAAAGGGGTCAATTTAGACAGCAAAAAGGGTCACTTGATCTCGTTGTTATTATGTCAAAATGACTTATTTATCTCATTATTTCTAGTGTATCTAAACATGTCACTGTATTATCTAAACAGGTCACTTTATCTCTTAAAAGGGTGATTTATCCCTTAAGAAGGGGGCACTTCAAACTTGAAATATGAGTACATTATCCCTTAAAAGGATTTACCTTTGCTAAACAAGTCACTACATTATCTAAAGGGGTCACTTTAACCCTTAAAAGGGTGACCTTAGAAATTTTACTTGAAGGGTAACTAAAGATTATGAAAGGGTAACTTAAGATTATAAGAGGGTAACTTAATATCATAAAAGGTTGACCTCGGAAACTTTAGCATTAAATTAGAAAAAGAAGTTAGAAAATAACATCAATCTATTAATTCCTGGCACTTGAAACATGAAATGTTTACAAAAATATTGCACAAAAGTCGTTGCCCACAGATTAACACAAAAGTTTCCCATAAAACTTCAAATGGTTACAAAAAATCGTGGAATACATTAGATCATTCAAGCTAAATTTTGGTTCCTATGACTTCTTCTTGTAGCAAATGTCAACTGAGGTTCTGGAGGAATTTGTCGTTCATTTACTAGATCATTCAGGCTTTGAGTAGACCTTTTGGCATTTTTTTTGTAGGATGGGCTTGTGTGTGTTTTTTTACATAGTATTTTGAGATCAAAAAGGCTTATTTTAAATATAAGTTCAAAGTCTAGCCTTCCTTATTGTCTAGCCTACTTACTCTCTCGTAAGTTCAAAGTCTAGCTACCCTCATCGTCTAGCCTACTTATTCTAAATATAAGTTCAAAGTCTTGCCTTCTCCATCACCTAGCCTGCTTACTCTCCCGTAAGTTCAATGTCTAGTATTCCCTAAAGTCCACATATGCAATCTTCTTTAAGTCTAGTCTCCTTATTTTACATGTAAGTTCAAAGTCTAGTATTCACCAAAGCCTAGTCACTGAGTTCACTACGCTTGCATAGTCCAATCTAGTCCATATTCGCATATGCATGTAGTGAGGCCCATGTCTATCTCATCGTCAAGCCCATATCATTTCAAGAATCCATCATCCATAAACCATCTCATGCAACCAAAATAGAAAAAATCCCTTAAGCCATCATCGTGTATGATCCTCAGCCAAGTCAACCCTTTAAACTCAAAACGCCATAAATTACCTTCAAACCTTAAATACCTTATGCCATAAAAACATGTGTGCAAGCCTCAGTACATAAAAAAGAGTCAATGTCCGGCAAAAAATAAAAGAAATAAAAATTCTAAGTGCGAAAAAAGCAAAAGTAAAAGAAAGCGCACAAATCAATGCAAAAGCAAAAAGAAAAAGCCAAAGGCAAAGAAATAAAACGTCAAGCTAGGGGGTTTACACATAAGTCCTACCCTTCATTCCAAAATCCTTCAAGCCTGTAACCATGATCCTTACCTTAGCCCATCTAATTAAACCTTCATCCAAATCTTTCAAACCTCAAACTCTTTCAACCTTTCATCAACCCTAACTCCTTCATCAAGGTACGTCCAAGCCCGCTAGGTTGAAAACCCGAAAGAGCGGCCTAGGAAAAAGTTAGGGCACCAAAAAGAAAAAATTCAGATCCATAACTACGAATTGTCTGATTCCGCAAGGATACGTAAGAATCCTCATCTCGAGGTCCGACTGCTTCAATAAAATAAAATTAATCAAGGTTTCATGATTTGACTTTTTAGAATTCAAAAGCATACTCTTTCTAGATCCCGGCATAGACTCGAGTCAGAACATAGCCACATCAAAGCCTTTTCCCACTTACATATACTTGAATAACAAAATTAAACCCTTATATTTTATTATCCAAACTCTCTCCTTATCCCTATACGATAATTCCATGATCTCTGGCGATATCTGACTTTGCCTGTATCAGCTCCCCAAAGAAGAATCCCTAGTGAAGAACTTTGAATGCTCAATACAAATCAAGCATCTTCTAATCAAGGCTCATAGTGCCTAAATCAAGACAAGCTTACCCAAAGTGAGGGCCTCCTATATATGTGTTCCTCCAAGTCAAACTCTTTAAAAGTTGTAATGTGCGAATCTCACTTGCGGACCCTGATTAATTACTAAAACAAGTTTTTGAAAAACGTCCTATCTATCTCTACCTATCCAGACCTCCTAATCTTGCATAACCCTGACCTTACATTACATTTCATCTATCCTAGCCTTACATAACCCTGACTTTGCATGACATCTCCTTCATTCTATCTATCCATCCTTAGCTTTGCATAATCCTGTCCTTGCATAACATCTCATGCATCCTTAGAGAGTAAGCTTGAATTATTGCATCATTATGTGCAATATTATCTGAGTTGTTTGCACCTATCTGCTAACATCTTTTTCTGTAGGAAATCAGATTTCTTGTAGTTATCGTCCCGCACACTAACTCGTTTGCGTAAACTGTCGTTATATAGATAAGTTCTAAACCGCAGAGCGTTTAGAATCGTTCTTCGTCCCAACACCGTATACTTTGACTTTTTGTTTCCTGAACCTCAGTCAAAGTGGGGGCTTCTGTAGGCACATAATCGTGTCTTCCCATTTAAGGACCCAATGATGAAACATACCGCAGTCTTAATTGGTCCGACCTAAGGGGAGAGCAGTCCAAAGAGCCAGGCCCAAAACTGTGTTTAAAGCATAAAGCCTATTTATTTACAGTGGAGATCCAAAATCCAGTTTTAAAGCCCAATTAATTATTCCTGATAATTAATTGTATATTGCGCCCACAAATTAAATATTTTGACCCCACTAAATAAATATTTTGAGCCCAATCCTTTGAAAATCCCAATTAGATATTCATGATAATCAATTGTATTTATTTATTATTTGAATAAATATTTTCAGAAATATATAAATATTTCCCAGGATTTTTAAGTTGAAATAAGATTTTATCTCGTAAAATAGTTGGTTTTCGAATTTAAAGATGAAAGATAAAAAGAATCTTTAAATTAGATAGCAATGAGTCTGGCGCAGGCTGTGCGTTTGACACACATGCTGGATTGCGCTCAGCGCACCACTTTGTGCGTGACATGTGGCCTTTCATGTCACGCACATCCGTTCGTCAAGCACAATGTTTTGCGCGGAGCGTACTACACTTTCTTATCTTTTTTTAAAAAAAGTTTTCTTATAAATATAAGCTAATGATTTCTGGATCTAAACACACTTTAAACACTTTTGACACCCGAATATTTGGGATCTCTGAAGGCGAAAATACTCTCATACTTTCATACTTTCATGTTCAAATATACAAACAGAAAAACATATACTTTTACTTTGATCGATCTTCACAAGTTTTCGTTGAAAGGCTTCACGATTGCTCCTCCCGAAGGTTGTTATTCCATCAGATCCAAGCCACACCGGTATATTCTTGAGGGTCCTTAAATATTTCTTATTTATTTTATTGAAGTTACTAAAGATTTCTTTCATGAGTAGATCTTTGATAAAAATTCGTTCTATTGTACATTCTAATCTCTACTCTTTCTTTCTTATATATTTCTATGATTATATGTTTTATGCTTTCATCACCAACATGTTATTATTGCTAATCAAGACCTAAGAAATTGTTCTAATGCCTAATCATATAATTTGGACAACATACTAGGAACCTAGAAATTTTTATTGCTTTATAGCGTATCACTAAAAAGTAGTCTTTCTTATGTGTTTAATAAACCAATCTAGACTAATATTTTTAGGGTGCTTGAAAATATCAATTGGTTGTTATTTGGCGTAAACTTTGTTATGAATCGATATTTAGTAGAGGCCAGCAATGGGTGAACGTGATATTAGGTCCCAAGTTTACCATCTTGTGATTTTTATAAGTCCTACATTACTTATCACCGGTTTAGAAGGTAAGATTTTTAAACATTGGTCCCATTTTAAAGGTCTCTATCACTTTGCTGGAAGTGTTCGAAGATGGTAAACGTTTAAAAATTTTACCTTCTAAATCGATTAGAAGTAACTTAGGACCTATGAAAATCACAAGATAGTAAACTTGGGACCTGCAGGGAATAATCCATAGTTGGGAATTATAAAAGAAAATGGGTAATAGTTGGGCCCCCTCTTGTGAATTTTTCCTAAATTGTATTGGTATTGATGTTAATAAATTGTTGATAAGTTTCGTGTACTATATATTTTTTTGATAAGTTATGGTAATTTATTATAATTGTTGATAAAGTGTTAAATGGAAATTCTGAAATTGATGCTGACTGGCTGTCGCTGGGAATTGGTAGCTTTTTTTTTTTTAATTCATATGCCACCAAAACTGAAAGAATTCGGATCAGTTATTTCATTAACTGATCCGGTTTTCAACCGGATTAGTTGACTTTTGTCAATTGCTGCTAGCCCAATTGATCCGGTTCAATTACGGATCAACTAAGCCCATTTTGATAGGATCAGTTGTGCTTTTTTCCACTAGTGTTTTAAGCCAAAGAATGTCGTAAGTACTTCCAGACACTACTACAAAATTGAGTAAATAGGCTGTCGTACACCTGTCAAAAATAATTCCTGCAAAACCTTCTAACAATGTAGTACGGTAAGTAGGGTCGAATCCACAGAAAGATGATAGTTTTAATCTAGCTTCTAAATTATGGGAAAACTAAACAAAAACAAATATACTGAATTAAGGTTCTAAACTAATAAATAAAGAAAATCAAACTAAGAAGATCTAGGGCAATGGTTCACCATGTTTATACCAATTCAATCAATGAAATATAATTCAACAATACTTGGATTGAGGGTCGAGTAATTATAGTCTTTTGTTAGTCCTACGGCCGGGTCTTAACACTCTTAGATCAACATATGCTAGTACGGTCGCTCAACATAATCAAATCTACCATGACAAGCCTCTAATGAGTATGATCTTTCAATTCTAACTTCTATTAGCTAAGCATAACCCATGATATTGCACAATTACATGAATTAAACAATTATAACAAATCAATAGGAATTACTCTAATCCAATCCAATCATTGGAGAACTTTAAATCACAATCAAAGAGATATAAACATGGATTCCCAAACCCTAGAAATAAAAAACTACTCAATCATGAAATGAATAACAAAATCTAAATCTACAAACAAAAACATAATCAAAGAAATCAATGAAAGAAAAGATATGAAAATAATAACCTTACGAATTAATGAAGAGCATGAAAAACTAGGGTTTACAACTAAAAACTAGAGAGAAAAAGAAGAAGAAACTAAACTAAAACCTAAAACTAAAACTAACATAATAAGAGGAGAGAGAGTTTTTCCCCATCTAAATAATATTAAATAACCTAATGTGACTAGGAAAGTAAGTTACAAAGATAAGGAAAGTCGAAATATAATTAAATGGGCGGAATAGTGATCCGCGCATATGCTTGGCGATTCCAAAAAAACAGGATCAACTTGTGAAGCCCATATCTCCCTGAATATAACTCGCCTTGGGCCATTCAACTAAAGGAGTAATATTTTGCAAATTAAGCAATAATATGCAATTATAAACTAAAATGCACCCGAATGCTCCTAAAATACAACCTAAATGCACCTAAAAACTATATATAAATATGATACATCAGCTATTTTAAATAGGTGTTGTATGCTTGGTTGCAAACGAAACACAGGGTAGAACTTAAAAGATAGAAGAACAAAGCTTAGTTTCAATGGAAGAAAACTAGACTTCGAGCAACTCTAGGCAACCAAAGATATACGCACACCACTTTTGTTATCTAAAGGTTCCTAAGATCACCACTTAATTTGCTAAGTTAAGCTAGCAAAGGTCGAATCCACGAAATAAGATGAATACAAGAGAGAAACTCACGTTTTTTGTCATAAAAGTCTTAGTTGTTTTCTTCTTCACTTCATGTCCTTATATAGTTACAACTCAAACTATTACAACTGAATTTTGTTTAATTAAAAAATTAAAAACTAATGCACGTAATTCGGCAACTAACAATAGCTAACAACGACACTAATCCACTAGCTAGGAAACCGAAAACAAGAACAACTAATTCCCTAACAAACTCCTACGGATAAGGTGTCTAACTCCATGTCTTTTGCACGCCTTTGAAGAGCCCATGTTGCTTGCCTACTTGCACGCCCAACCTCCTACATTCATGGGTAGATGGTCATGCTTGTTTGGATGAGATTTGCTCAAGTTATTTGAGTGGATTAACTTCCACTACACATGTTCTTCATCACCAAGCATCCATTAGCACCATTACAAGGCCACCATTACATCCTATGCTAACTTAGGAATAAATGAACAACTGATTACAAATAATCAAAGCAAAATAATCGGATTAACAATGAATAAAAGGGAAACTACCTAATTCAATCTCCTAATTAACAAACAAGGAAACTAAGAGACCAAACTAACAAAGGATTATATTGGGACATGAACAATTGAATGAATGAGAACTCCATGGATGCATTCTCCAACCACATTAATGAACTTAGGATCCCTAGTGACAAGTAGTCAAGTGGCTACGCTAAAATCCTCCTCTTCTTTAAAGAAGTTTGACCTCAAACTTGGATTGGAACCCTCATCTTTATAGAAAGGACTAAGATCACTTACATTGAATGTTGCGGATACATCATAATCTCCAGGAAGTTCAATCTTATATGCAGTGTTGTTCACCTTCTTAAGCACCTTGAATGGACCATCACTTCTTGGACTAAGCTTAGAACATCTCTTTGAGGGAAAACGTTCCTTGTGCAAATGAATCCAAACTAAGTCTCCTATTTGAATTGCACATCCTTCTTCTTCTTGTCTATGCGTAGCTTAAGTTTCTCATAGGCTTTGATAATTCTTTCACGGACCATTTCATGCAGCTTCTTTATCTCCTTCACCGTTCATTAGCTTCTTGACTTAACTTGTTGTGAATAGGCAAAGGAGATAAATCAAGAGAGGTGCACAGATTTATGCCATAGACAATCTCGAATGGACTCAATCTTGTGGCCTTGTGAGGAACCCTATTGTATGCAAACTCAGCATGCGGGAGCATTTCTTCCCATTGACGAGGACTCTTGGTGGTCAAAGCCCTAAGCAAGGTGCCTAAGGTTCGGTTTGTCACTTTAGTTTGATCATCAGTTTGAGGGTGGCTAGAAGTACTGAATTTGAGCTTAGTCCCCATCTTCTTCCACAAAGTAAGCCAAAGATGACTTGGGAACTTTGTATCTCTACCACTCACCATGCTTCTTGGTACACCATGGAGGCGAACCACTTTCTAATGCTAAATGCAAGCAACACACGTGAAGATACATGTATTCCTTTGCCTTGATTCAACCATTGGATCACATAAGGATTAGGGTGAGGGGCAGTGTTTAGGTTTAGTTTTGTGACTAAGGTTTGGGACGCCACATTAGTGCAACTGCCACCATCAATGATTAAGGAGAAAACTTTGCCTCCTATGGTGCATTTGGTGTGAAATACAGCCTCCCTTGCATTTGATCTTCATTAGTAGCTAGGCCATTAAGAGTCCTTCTCACTACTAAACACTCTCCATCATCAGGTCCCATGAGACGCCCTTCCTCTTCTTCTCCTTCTCCATACTCCTCCTCTTCTCTTTCATATATGTCCTCAATTGCTTCATACTCCACAAGAGTCACCGCTTTCTTATTAGGACTTTCATAGGCAATGTGCCCTAGTCCTTGACATCTATAACACCTTCAAGGTGTTTTACTCACAAATAGGATTAGGATTGGTCTTTTAGGGTGGTTTAGAAGTGTAAGATGTGTTTGGCTTAGAAGGGTTTGGGGTTGGTTTAGTGTATGGGATGGTTTTGGTAAAGAAGCGTGAGGCTTCCCATTTACTTTTGGATTTGGCTTTGGTTTGGCGTTCAACTTTGTCAGCTAACATAACTAGCTCTTCTAAGGTCGAGTATGAGTGTAACTCAATAACATTAGCAATATAGGGGTCTAAACCTCCTAGGAAACGTACCAAGGTTTGAGGCTCATCCTCCATTACATCACATTTCATGATGTAAACCTCAAACTCTCTTGCATACTCCTCAACAGTCTTACTACCTTGGATTAGGTGATGGAATTTTGAGAAGTTTTGTTGAACATAGTAGGTAGGTAGAATTGTTTGTTTAAGGAGTTTCTTCATTTTCTCCCAATTTTTCACCTTCTCCTTCCCTACTCTTTCCCTTTTGGCGCACATAATTGCCCACCAAGTTTAACTTCAATGCTATAAGTTTAACTCTCTTTTCCTCTAGCACTTGCTTGTAATCAAACACCCTTTCTACTGTTCGAATCCACTCAATGAATTCATCTGCATCAAGCTTGCCATCATACTCAGAGATATCAACCTTGACATCATTAGAAGGGCCATAGTTGGGACCTCTTCTATTTGGGCGCCTACCTAGCTCAAAATTGAACAAAGTTACTTGGATATCCTTTTCTGATTCATCTCCTCTTTGTACCCTCAATCTCAATGAAAGTTTGCACAATTGATCTTGCATCCAATCCATACGTGCACTGCCTCCTTCTTTCTTGTTCTAAGGCCTTAAGCACTTCTCTCCAATTGGCAGGTGGTTCTCCTTTTTGAGTCATGGTTAGGTTTGTGTTTAAGGATGAATTTGGGTTGTGTTTAAGCGTGTTTAGGCTAGGATTTAATCTCATCTTTGATACCAAGATGTAGTATAATTAGAGTATCACTCGAATTACACAAGGTTAATTGAAAGATATAATAGAAAACCAAGAGTTTGAATCCAGAAAAACTCACGGTTTAATGGCGACCTTTAGATCACTAGGATAATCACACCCCAAGTAATCTAAGAGGATCCTAAGAACACAAATTAGTTTGCCAAAGCTAATCAAGCATAGGCACCATCACTTGTTTCTAATCTAAGAAAACAAAGATGAAAGCAAAGTTCAAAACACTCGATATTAAGTTATTAACATCATGTCCTTTTCATTTCATTTCATCCGGTTTATATAGGACTATTACAACTTAGGTTTTCTGATTAACAAATTAACTAAAGGAATTTAACTACCACTAACTACACTAACTATATGATCTAATCATGTCTAACAACTTGCTTAATACATGCTTAAATTGTCTAACCAACTAAGCCACAACCGACTAGTTTACAACGATTACTAGGCATAACAAATTCGCTATTTTGGTGGCTCCTCAATGTTGGTTTTTGGTGCGTGCCTTGTTGATCTTCCAAGCAGCCAATGCACTACTCTTTGTTGCTCCTTGGGCGTGTGATTAAGGAGCTAACAAACTCCTATTCTCACGCCATTTGCACGTCTGCTCCTCCATGTCATCCTTGCACGTTTGCCTTAGCTTCATTTCACTTGTAACAATACATTTAAAGAACTAAGAAAGATAAGCATACAAGGATTACAAGACTCCATGTAAAGAACTACAACTCAAAGCAAACTAAACATGAAAGACATTTCATGGACCCAAACAACTAGAATTAAAGAAACAAAACAGCTCCTATTCGACTCTCAAACTGAAACTTATTCGAATCAAATGACAGAAATAACAACTCGGCTAAACTAATGATCCCGAATGTAGTGAATGAAATTAAACACCTCCATGAAAGAAGCATCTAATTCTTCAACGTGCATGAGGAAGATGCAATCACCTACCATATGAACTAGCTTTGTGTCCGTGGTTAGCAACAAGGGGGAAGCATCACCTCCAACATTTATCATGGAATCTTGTCTTGAATGAGGCACTTTAAGCTTAGATTAGAAGGTACTTGACTTGAGTTGAGCATATTGAAGTTTCTTTCGCTGGGGAGTTGATGTAGTCAAAGTCAGATATCACCAAAGACCAAGGAAGTATCGAAGAGTCCTATAGGGGCAGAGAGAGTTTGAATTGAAAAATAAAAGGTTTAAATTTGAAACCTAAATAAACATAGGTGGAAAAGGCTTTGACATGGCTAGGTTCAGACTCGAGTCTATGTCGGGGTTTAGAAGTGTAAACTTTTGAATTCTAGAGAGTCAAATCATTAGACCTTGATTAATTTGTTTTATTGAAGCGGTTTAATCTCGAGATGAGGATTCCTATGTACCCTTGTGTAATCATACCATTTGTAATTCTAGACCTAATTTTTTTTCTAATGCCCTATTTTTTGCCTTAGCCTTAGGGTTTTCAGCCTAGCGGGCTTGGACATACCTTGGAGAAGGAGTTAAGGTTGATGAAAGGTTGAAAGGTCAGAGGTTTGAAGTTTTGATGAAGGTTTAATTGGTTGGGATAAGGTAAGGATCATGGATATAGGTTTTCTGGTTGGATTGAAGGATTGTGGAATGAGGGGTAGAACTTGTGTGCAAACCCCCTAGCTTGATTTTTTTTTTTTTTTTTGCCTTTAGCTTTTTTATTTCTGTTTTGTTTTTGCATTTTTGCTTTGTATGCTTTCTTTTTCTTTTGCTTTCTTTTTTGTTCGCACTTTGAAGTTTTCTTTTCTTTTATTTTTGCCTGGCATCAATTCTTTTTTAATCATTTGAGGCTTGCACAAAAGATGTTTGGTGTTTTGGGTATTGGAAGGTTTGAACGCTTATTGTGGAGCTTTGATTTGAAGGGTTACGAGGATCATGAAGATAATGTTTTCATTTTATTCTGATGGTTTATGGATGTGATGGCTTTTTATAATGATGGAGGGAGAAGGAAGGAACTCATAATCCAAAGTATGTCCTTTTTTTGTATTTTAATATTTTATTATTATTAATCAATGTCATTTGATTGATTTAAAATTTATCATGGAATTAGAAGCATAAATGATGGTCAAAGGTCAACAAAAAAAAATGAAATGAAAATGGAAAGGCTATAATAAATGAAGTCCTAAGATGACATAGACTCGAAGGAAAAGAACATGAATGGCTTAAGGTAAGGACTCTCTTTCTCAACCTAGAAATTCTAAAATAAATAACTAAGCCTTTGAATTATTGATACACTACCTAAGGGATTGTTGGTGATGCTGATTCTTCTTTGTCATAAGTATTAAAAGTCTATCGTCATCAACCATATTTTTGAGTGCATCGGAAATATCAACAGCAAGATTTTAGGTTGAACCTTTTGGATTATTTTTAGGTGCAAGGCACGGAGTAGCCCCAACAGAAGTGATCCATCTCTATTGTGAAGTCAATTAAATGTAATCTCATGACTCGAAGTGAAGTCGGGGTATTGATCATTCTTTTAAGGAGACTTAGAGTGGACTCACCATTTTGTTTCTCCATTAGGCATTCCTAAGTTGTAAACTCTTGACCGAACTTGAACGAAATCGAGTGGACCTCACTTGTAAGTTTTCGAAATGAGTTTCAAAAAGAGAAATGGAAATGGAAATGAGTAATGATTATAAGATGTAAGGTTTGTAAATTCTATGGTTTAAGGATTAGGATGGGCTTGACCATGATGGAGACATAGACCTAACTATATGCAAATGCAGATCTGGACTGGACTATGGCGATAAGGAATGCTAGCTTTGCTTGACTTAAAGGGTTGCCTTTATGGAGTTCGGGGTGATTGGGCTTCGCTAGTCTTGATGATTTGGGTTGTTATGGACTTAAGGGAGGAGTAGCTTCGCTGGACTCGAGGATTAGGCCATTATGGACTTAGAGAGGACTAAGTTCTCTTGATTCAATGATTTTGGGGAATTATGGACTTAAGGTAGACAAGCTTCGCTAGACTCGATGATTCGGGGGATTTTATGGACTTAGAGAGGAATAGCTTCGCTAAACACGGGGATTGGGCCACTATAGACTTATGGTGGACTAGCGAAAGCTTCACTAGACTACTATAAGATTTGAGCTATTATGGATTTAAGGTAGGAGTAGCTATCTCAATTCGGAGGGTGCCGTTATGGTCTTAAGGATGAATAACTTCGCTAGGGTGCAGTTATGGTCTTAAGGGTGAGTAGCTTCGCTAAACTCAAAGGTTGTCGTTATGGTCTTAAGGATGACTAGCTTCGTTAGGGTGCCATTACGTGTAACACCCCCAAATTACTCACTTTAAAATAAATAATAGATAAATAATATTTGAGTAATTTAGGAGTATTATCGCCACGTGATTATCACGCATTTGGCAACCATCTACTAACCGACCAAAAACTTGCGGCGGAAGACTTTAACCAAAAATAATAATACTTCTTTATTATTAAAAATAAATATTGTCTCAAACTTAAAATAAATAAAACATCATAAATTAGGTGAAGATCCCCTTCCTAGTATGTTCCCATGCACATCCAAAGTTCATCTGTAAAACTGCTTACCAAAAGGTAAACAGGGGAACATCCAAATAGGAAAAAAGAAAATACGCGTCGGTATAAGACTGAGTAAGAAATGCACTAGATAAGTAACACATTTGCCAGTTCGTAACAATTTACATTTGAAAACTACATCACTAATAATTCATAGATAACTTTTATGAACAAACTCTTTCCAAATAACTTGGATTAAAATAAACTTGAAAACAATTCATCATCTTATCTCCCCTTCCTTTACCTAAGTGTGCACACCCCCCAAGCTAGTCATCCCATCACGGATCTATATCAAGGGGTAACCATAATTGCCAACAAGTGGGCTTTGAAGCATAAACCCTTCTTGACGTTAATCAAGCGGTAATAATAATAATAATATGATTTGTAAGTCATGAATAAATCTCCTTTTCTCATAAACAACTTTTTTGAACATTCAAAATTCACAAAAATCAATCAAACCATTCCTTGTAATAATAATCTAAATTCCCAAAAGGGATAACAAACTTTCACATAAAATGATTGTTAAAATCAATCCTTCTTTTTCTTTCTAAATGTGAAAAACAAAATGTTGTAACCATTTTAAACCAAATTTCTTAATCCATTCAAACATTAAATCAATAAACAACTTTAACACATAAAACCATATTTCAAAAAATCTAGCTACATAACGTACCTTGATCTTGCACACAGAGTGTATTACTATCTTCACTTAGTCTTATGCTTGAGCGTTCTCCTAATCGGCCAATAATATAAAAATCTAATAAGTAACTTATCATATGAACTTAATCATGAATTAAACATGAATTCTTACTTAACCTATCATGAGCATAATATTTTTGAGTAAGAAACATGAAAATCTTTTATTTAAACCAAATAAAATTGAAACTTGAATAAGGAATATAAAACTAGAATAGATTAAGAAGAGAAGGAAGAACCTTGAAGTAAGAGAGTTTGTATTCTTCAAAGTTTTTGTGTGGAAAATATGGCTTAAGGTATGAGGTATTTATAGGAGTAGAAAAGGTAGTACTTAATTTCCAAAATTAAATATTTTGTAATTAACCTTCACCATAGATTAGGAGATTAAACCAAGATTTGTAACCTACACATTAGTTATGGAATTTTGGAGAATCAAAACCTCCCCCTTAAATGGGGATGGCCGGCCATCATGCTTAAATTTTTTTTTTAAACTCCATCATTTAATGGTTTTAAAAAAAACTTATTTAATAAATTTTTTGACTAGCTTTAATTTCAAAAGTTTGACAAATCCAAGTTTGGCGCCATCTCCCACCAAAATAATTTAAAGCTAGTGAAATTACTAAAATACCCATTGCTTAAAATATTTATTATAGAAAATTAATATTTAAGGGATATTATCTCAGATAACCTGACATATAGGCATTTTCCAAATATCCCGACATTTTCACCCTTATCGCGGATAACCCTAAACTTGTATTTTGTCATTTAACTTGACAGAAAGGTTGACAACGTTAACTCTTTGGCAATTATAATTAAAAACCAATTATTTTTAAAAGAAAAAAAAAACATTTGTGTTCTTCATCCCCTCTCTCTTGTTCTTCACCCCTGTCATGTCTTCATCTCATCCACCTCCTCCACCATCCACCTTCTTCTTTACCAATCTTCAAAGAAACATGACATTTTCTTCAAACTCTTTTAGGAATATTCTAGATCTGATATTTGAGAGTTTTTTTACTTGCTTTATGGCGGTTTTTTGACCAATTTTGTGCTCGGTTTAGCAACAGCTTTGACCAGTTCTCATAGTTTTTTGTCTTCTTCAAATTTCCACTAGCGTCTAGATTTTTCTTTAGCGATATTTCGGGTTGTCTTTGATCGATTTTTCTGATGGTCTTGCTCGATTTCCAACGATTTTGGGTTTAACTTTTAGCTTTTAATCTCAAATATTCAAGTTACGTGCTTTCGAATGTGTCCAAGGTGGTTGATGATAGTAATGGTGTTGGGAACACAGGAAGAAGTTCAAGGTGAATAGTCATTTTAGAGGATTTGGAAATGGCGAAGTTTATAAGGGAGGAGATGTAGGGGGATGGTGGCGGTGGATATTGGTGGTGGTATAGTCCGGTGGATTCCCGTGTTAGGTCGCTAGTTTGGTGTTGCTTTGGTGGTGCGTTGGAGGGAGAAGACATGCGAGAACATTGCTAAAAGATCATGGTTATTATGTGGGTTTCTTTGGTTTTGATTAGTTTGTTTTGATGAATGATGAAATTCTTCTGTTTTGTTAATGGATGACAACATGTTTTTAGGATGAAAAATTGCAATGTGATTGCGAGGCTGATGGGAAGGGGTATGACATGGGTTTGATAAGGGTTTCTTTCTTTTTTTGCTTGAAGATTTTCATTAAAGGAGAGCAACAACTCTAATTTTAAAGATAAATGAGGAGAGAGAAAATCATAAGGTGGTTGAGGAGGTGGAGGAGAGAGATAAAATTAGGGGATGGTGGAGAGAGAGTGGTGAAACAGGTGGATGGAGGAGGAGAGAGAAAATCATGGTGGTGGAGGAAGTGGAGGAGAAAAAATGAAGACATGGGGTGAACAACACGAGAGGAGATGAAGATCCCAATTATAAAAGTAGGTTCTTAATTATAAATGCCAAAGAGTTAACGCCGTCAACCAATCTGTCAAGTTTAATAACAAAATATAAGTTTAGGGTTATCCGCAATATGGGTGAAAATGTCGGAGTTATTTGGGAAACGACCTATATGTCAGGGTCATTTGAGATAATATCCCAATATTTAATTATTTAAATAAATATTAAAAAATATGGGTTATTACAGTCTACCCCCCTTAAAAGAAGTTTCGACCTCGAAACTTAAGACAAAAAGTCATAATCAGTTTCCAAAAACGGATTAACACTAGGGGAAAAAAAAGGAAGGGATGCGCAAGAAGGGCTGCGCAAGAAGGGCTGCGTTTTATTAAAAACGCAGCCCTTCTTGTATGAAGGGCTGTGGTTTCCAAGGAAACCGCAGCCCTTCTTGTGAAGGGCTGCGGTTAGACTTAAAAACGCAGCCCTTCATGCAGTATGAAGGGCTGCGGTTTTAAGGCTAACCGCAGCCCTTTATAAGAAGGGCTGCGGTTAGCTTTAAAACCGCAGCCCTTCATACAAGAAGGGCTGCGTTTTCTAGGATAAGCGCAACCCTTCCTATCCCGCCCATTTCAACCTTTTGCGCGCAACACACAGTATAGCACTCACTCTCAAATTTCCCTCGCACACTCAGCTCACCCCTCTCCCTCACACTCACTCGCACACTCACTCCTCTCCCTCACACTCACTCGCACACTCACTCCTCTCCCTCACACTCACTCGCACTGCCCTAACGGCCATCACCGGAGCACCGAAACATCGCCGGAGCGCCGTCCCATCTCCGGTGCACACTTCTTCTTCTCTTCTCTCAGCGTTGTCTGAGCTCCTTCTTCTTCACTTCTCTCAGCGCGCCTTGACGCCACCACCACCACCACTACTGCATTGTCGGTAATTCCCTTCTCACTCTATCTCCTCTTTGTTTTATTTAATTTCTCTTCTATTTTGTGTTGTAAAATGTGATTATATTGTAGGGGGGTGGGGGAGGGCTTGTGGAGGGTGGGTAGGGGGTGGGGGGTGTTGGGCGGGGATGGGGGATGGCTGGGGAGGCTGGGCATGGGGTGGGGGAGGCATGGGATCTTGGAAATGGGGTGGGGGGGGTGGGGAGGCTGGGCATGGGGGGGGGAGGGCGAGGGGATCTTTGGAAAGGGGGTGGGGGAGGGCTGGGGAGGCTGGGCATGGGGTGGGGGAGGGGCGGGGGATCTTTGGAAAGGGGGTGGTGGAGGGCTGGGGGAGGTGGGCATGGGGTGGGGGGGGCGGGGGGATGCTGGACGGGGGGTGGGGGAGGGGCTGGGGGAGGGTGGATAGGGGTGGGTGATGCATTGTTGTGAAGGCATTGTTGTAAGTTGTAACACATGTTTGGTATCACTACTATCTTTCATTTTCTTTTTTGTTTTATAATGTAACTATGTAGATTTTTAGGCTTCGGAAACGAAAATTAAAGGTCATTTTACGCCTACATGGCAATGAGGGATTGTAGTGGGGGGGCAGTAGTGGCAGTGGTGGTGGGACTGTTGTAAATGTAGAGAGTCAGGTCACATGGCAATCGAAAGCCCATCTCGGTGCTCTCCGTATTTATAACACTTCCAACTCCGCCGCTACCAACGATGGGCATTCCATTGCCATGTGACCTGATTAAATTCTCGGGTCATTTTAGGCCTATTTTAGCATTTTCGCTTCCAAATCGTACTTACCGAGTCATTTAACCCCAAATTCTTTTTGAACATGATTATATGAGGTATAATGTAACTATTGTGTAGAGTTTTAGGCTTGCATTTGTTGTTTGTTGCATTTCGGGAACGAAAAGGGCATTTTAGGCCTATTTTAGCCTTTTTGCTTCCGAATCGTACTTACCGAGTCTTTTAACCCCAAATTCTTTTGAACATGATTATATGAGGTATAATGTAACTATTGTGTAGATTTTTAGGTTTGCAATTGTTGTAGGTTGAATTTTGGGAACGAAAAGGGCATTTTAGGCCTATTTTAGCCTTTTCACTTCCAAATCGTACTTATCGAGTCATTTAACCCCAAATTCTTTTTGAACATGATTATATGAGGTATAATGTAACTATTGTGTAGAGTTTTAGGCTTGCATTTGTTGTTTGTTGCATTTCGGGAACGAAAAGGGCATTTTAGGCCTATTGTAGCCTTTTCGCTTCCAAATCGTACTTATCGAGTCATTTAACCCCAAATTCTTTTTGAACATGATTATATGAGGTATAATGTAACTATTGTGTAGAGTTTTAGGCTTGCATTTGTTGTTTGTTGCATTTCGGGAACGAAAAGGGCATTTTAGGCCTATTTTAGCCTTTTCACTTCCAAATCGTACTTATCGAGTCATTTAACCCCAAATTCTTTTTGAACATGATTATATGAAGTATAATGTAACTATTGTGTGGAGTTTTAGGCTTGCATTTGTTGTTTGTTGCATTTCGGGAACGAAAAGGGCATTTTAGGCCTATTTTAGCCTTTTCGCTTCCGAATCGTACTTACCGAGTCATTTAACCCCAAATTCTTTTGAACATGATTATATGAGGTATAATGTAACTATTGTGTAGATTTTTAGGTTTGCAATTGTTGTAGATTGAATTTTGGGAACGAAAAGGGCATTTTAGGCCTATTTTAGCCTTTTCGCTTCCAAATCGTACTTATCGAGTCATTTAACCCCAAATTCTTTATGAACATGATTATATGAGATATAATGTAACTATTGTGTAGATTTTTAGGCTTGCATTTGTTCTTGGTTGCATTTCGGGAACGAAAAGGTCATTTTAGGCCAAATTTTGCCTTTTCGCGTCCAATTCGTACTTATCGAATCATTTAGCCCCAAATTATTTTTGAACATGATTATATGAGGTATAACGTAACTATTGTGTCGAGTTTTAGGCTTGCATTTGTTGTTTGTTGCATTTCGGGAACGAAAAGGGCATTTTAGGCCAAATTTTAGGCCCCTCCCCTCCCCTCCCACTTGCCCTCCCCTCCCTCCCCCCCCCCCGCTCCACCTCTCGCCCGCCCCTCCCCCCCTCCCCCACCGCACGGCCCCTCCCCTCCCCCTGCTGCCCCCTGCAGAGCCCCTCCCCTCCCCTACTGCACAGCCCTCCCCTCCCTCCCCCCCACCCAGCCCCTCCCCTCCCCCCGCTTGCCCTCCCTCCCCCCACCCGCACGCCCTCCCCCTCTGCCACGGCCCTCCCCTCCCCCCCCCAGCGCACCCCCCTCCCCTCCCCCTGCCGCCCTCCCCTCCCCACTGCACGCCCCTCCCTCCCCCACCTGCACCTGACCCCCTCCCCCCCCCCCCCCTCCCCCTGCACACCCCTCCCCCCCCACCCCCCTCCCTCCCCCCCCTGCACACCCCTCCCCTCCCCCCCCCCCCCCCCTCCCCCACTTGCACGCCCCTCCCTCTCCCCACTGCACGACCCCCTCCTCTGCACACCCCTCACCTCCCCCACCGCATACCCCCCTCCCCCCCCGCCACCGCACCCCCCCCTCCCCCCCGCACCGCTGCCCTCCCCCTCCCCTCCCCCGCACCTGCCACGCCCCTCTCCTCCCCTCCCCACCGCACATCCCTCCCTCCCCACACTGCACATCCCTCCCCTCCCCCCCCCCCCGCACCCCCCTCCCCTCCCTCCCCCCCCCCTGCACCGCCGCCCCTTGCACACGGGAACCCCCTCCCCACACCCCACCCCCCTTAGTGGCAATGTTAATTTTAATTTTTTGTTATATTATTAATGCATTATTTGTACAATTTCGGGGAGATGGCGGATGTGCATACGGATAACACCACAAGTGGTGCTTGAACACACTACCGAGGATGAGTCTTTCGATGCGAGAAAGGAACGGGGTAACTTGTCTCGATTTCGCCGTGAAGAGATAAATGCACAAATGCCTAGGAAGTCATTGGCGACGAAAAAGAGAAAAGGAAGGGGACCTACAAAGTCACTAGGGAAACACACAAATATGACTTTGGAGTACGATAACATGGGTCAACCTTGTGGAAAGTGGCGTCAAAAGTATGGCATGCAAGTTGGCATTTGCATGCATAAACTCTCCATTTTGCACTCATGGAAAGAGGTGCCCGAGGGATTGAAGCGGTGTCTATGGGAAGATACCATGGTAAGCTTCAAGTACAATAACGTTTAGTTTCTTAATTATTTAGTTAAATATATGTGTAATATTACTTATAGCATATAAATTACAACATTTGCGAAAACTAATTTGTGAACTGCGTTTTTTGTAGAATCAATTCAATATCGAAGATGATGAAGCCAAGAAGAATGTATTTCTATCCGCGGTTGCCCAGGAGATTCGAGATTTCAAGGCTAAGTTAGTGTCTGGGTGGATCACTAAGCGGAGGAAAGTAGTAGGTACAAAGAAGAAGAACATCTACGGCGGAGAAACACAAGCCGATCCTGAGGCTTCACCGGAAACATCATCTGCACCATCCAAATTTTGCCATTTCAAATATGGAAAACTATCAAACCTGAAGAGTGGGAAGCATTTGTTGCCAAGAAAACAACCCCACAAGCTATTGTAAGAATATTTTATTAAGATTTAATAAACTTAGATCCAGTATTATTGTATAGCACCGTACGTAGCTAACCTTTGTTTATAATTGTGTGTTTTAGGCAAGTCGTGAGAAAAGTAGCTCGAGTGCAAAAGCTAGGAAGTATTATCATCATTTGGGTGCTCATTCGTACAATGAGGCGAGAGAGAAGTGGATGTTCGGCCATTACCCCACAATAGGGTCGACAACGGCAACGGGGAGTGGCTCAATGACGACAGTTGCACAGCCTCGGCAACCAGATAGAGTCCTCGATTGGTGGTGCTCGATGCATGGGGTTGATGCAAAGGGAAACAGAGTCTTGCCTGACCCCGGAACACAACAGATAGCCAACGCCATTGTAAGTACAGATTATATGGTTATATAAGGTATATATAATATAACTTTTACGCTCACAAGCATTTCTCTCTTATACTTGTGTAGATTGGCTTGAAGGAAAAAGAGGCAACTGGTGAGTTCACTCCTAAAGGACACATTGATGCATTGCACGAAACTTTAGGACCGGACCACAGTGGACGCGTGAGGGGCGTAAGAGGTGTCCGCCTCGGTTTGAGAAAGGTATATGGTGATCAATACACTACGGCGACAAAATCAAGTGTAAGTAGTGTGAATTCGGCGGCGTCGGTAGATGTGGAGGCTATGAAAGCCGCAATTCGTCGGGAGGAGATGACCCATAACTTCAACGCCATTTTGGAGCAAATGGGTTTACCGACTTTTTGCTGCATTCAAGAAGGGTAGTGATACTACACCTAGCCCGCTGATCCACCCGTAGGACCCGAGTTGAAGGTAATCACTTAATCCCTTTGCTTTGTTAAACAACTATTGTTACGTTCTTAAATGCATGAAATTCTTACTATATATATGTTGTTTCATAGACTAACTATAAATAGAGTTTTTTTTACAGGAAGAGACACCATGTGAACTATTAGCTCGAGGAGATGGTTATGATAGTTTCATCCTCGTAGCTCATGGCCATGCACAACCCCCTAGTGACCGAGTACGATTGCATAACCAATTAGTGGATCATAATCACTATGTGGTCACCCTCAATGAAATTGTGTCGGGTTTCGAAGAATTACCTCTTCCTTGCCGAAGCCGAAGTTGGTCTACAATTACTAAATGATGCCCTTGGCGCTATGTTCCGTGGCCGCGTGCATTGGTGCGGTTTTTAGATGAGGTACAATGATTAACATTCATATATATATATATATATATATATATATATATATATATATATATATATATATATATATATATATGCGTGTTTTCTTTTATAGTTCCTATGATAGTCAGTAATATCTTTACTTTTAACTAAATACTAGGTTTGGGGGAAGGCCGACTCACATGCCAGGAAGGGAAAGAAGGCATGTTCACCTTATAAGAAGGCAAGTTTACGTGATGAAGGTGAACGAAATGTGGTGACGGGAAATGTTTCTAAGACAAAAAATCCACTTATTATCGATCCGAGGTGGTGCTGGAGCCTTACTACGCCATGCTTTTGGTTACATGAGTGCGCTAGCGATTTACCCTATGAAAGCGCAATTGAGGTTGCTTTGGGGGAGCAACAATTCCACTACCTTGAGGACTCATCGACATTCATTTCAAAGGTTGATATTAAAGAATTCTTATGTGGGGTAGAGTTGAATGTTTCCATGATACAAACATTCATGAGGTAATACATAAGTATATAAATTAAACATTCATATATGCCTTAAGTAGTTTTCAAATCCATAATAAGTAATTGTTGGTTTACTTTTAATATAATCAATATAATTTCTCAGGTTATTATACAATGAATTGCTTGCAACATCTAGTGCAATGTTTGGTTGGTTATGTCCAAACATAATACGAGATGACAATTGCTTACAAAACAAAGCCGAAGTGAAAGAGTATCTCGACATGAGTTTCAAAGCATCATCTCGTTTTGGATATCATCAGATCATTCTTGTTCCTTATATTGAAAAGTATGCTTGTTAAACTCGCTTTACTTTTATTATTCGAAACTTAAATTGACCTATTAATTGTTCTACGATTAATAATAACTATATTTTCTTGTTGTAGGGCTCATTGGACACTGCTTGCGCTATGTTTGTCACGTAACGAAGTCTACCACTTTGATTCTTTGCGTCGACAACCACCACGGACCTTACTAATCAAATCATTGTTAAATAGGTAGCCTAATCAAAACTCAATATATGCGCACTTATTAATAATTACACATTATTCATCATCTTTAAATATATAAACAGTTAGTACATCTAATCTTATAATAATGTTGTTGATGTAGTGTGATGAAGCATATTAGTGCAACAGGACTTCGAGCACCAAAAGCTCCTGTTTGGATATCAGTCGAGGTAACATGACTAATTTATTTGTCCTTATATAGAAACACTTTTAGCCACATACTACACATCTAATTAACATGAATGTCATTGGATGCATCCTTTGGTGAACATTTAGTGTCCGGCAAACAAGAAGATGGACTTCCATGTGGCTATTACGTGCCGAGGTACATGTTCGATATCATCAACCGCTGCACTAACGCCGATGATCTTCAAAAGGTATGTAACTTATTAGTATATGTTAGTTTAGATTAGATCGATTGGTAATAGGTATTAATTGGTTTAGAAACCAAAGTAGCACATGCATATATTTGGGAACGAAAATGTCATTTTTAGGCCTATTTTTGCCTTTTACGCTTCCAAATCGTATTTATCGAGTCATTTAACCCCAAATTCATTTTTAACATGATAATATGAGGCAATTGTGTAGATTTTTAAGTTTGCAATTGTTGTAGGTTGAATTTTGGGAACGAAAAGGGCATTTTAGGCCTATTTTTGCCTTTTCGCGTCTAATTCGTACTTAGCGCTTCATTTAACTCCATTTTCTTTTTCAATATGATAATATAAGGTATAATATAACTAGTGTGTAGAGTTTTAGGCTTGCATTTGTTTTTGATTGAATTTCGGGAAAGTATATGTCATTTTTAGAACTACTAACTACGGTACGTAAATGATTGAATTCTTATATTATGTGTTTATTCCTTGGTTGTTTTGCAAGGTTTATATGGAATAACACACCACGTTTGAGGGCCTTCACCACGGACGAATTACATGAAGTTCGGGATAAGTTGGCGTCCCACATTTGCAATGATTGCTTATGATACATCTACTAGTTTGTATTAATTCTATGTACATTTTTCACATTATTAAATATATACATATTTAAAGTTAATTATTATATTACGTTCAAAAACTTGTCATATATTATTATTGCAATTTGATCGGTTTTTTTTTTTGTCGAAGGGAGGTTTTGGGTGGGGGGCGGGGTGGGGTGGGGGCGCCATGGTGGGTCAGCTGGCCGGGCTATGGGGCTGGTTGGGTCTTGGGGTGGTGGCAACAATGGGTGGAGGAGGTGGCGGAGGGTGGGGGTCAAGGGGGCGCAGTGGGAGTGAATGGGGTGGGCTGGGGTGGGGGCGGGCAGGGGGAGTGCAGGGGGGTGGGCGGGTGTGGGGCTGGGGGGGGGCCGACATGGTGGGCTCTTTGGGCCGGGCTATGGGGCTGGTTGGGTCTGGGGTGGCTGGCCGCAATGGGTGGAGCAGGTGGCGGAGGGTGGGTGGGGTGGGGGTGCAGGGGGTGAAGGGGTGGGCGGGGGGGGGGCGGGGGCAAAGAGGGTGGGCGGGTGTGGGGCGGGGGTGGGGTGGGGGGGGGGTGGGGAGGGGGCGGGGTGGGGTGTCTTGGGGCGGGGGTGGGCGAGGTGTGGGTGTCTTTGGGGTGGGCGGGGGTGGGGTGTGCGGTGGCCGGGGGTGGGCCGGGGGGCGGGGGAGTGGGGGTGGGCGGGGGTGGGGGTGAGGGGGGGGTGGGCGGGGGGTGGGCGGGGGTGGGGGGTGGGTGGCTGGGGGGGTGGGCGGGGGTGGAGGGTGCAATTTATTTTTTTTAAAAAAAAAAATTGAATGTGAAGGGCTGCTGTTTTAAGTCTAAACCGCAGCCCTTCACTTAAATAGGGCTGCGGTTTAGGCTTAAAACCGCAGCCCTTCACATAGAGAAGGGCTACGGCTTAATCCGAAAACGCAGCCCTTCAAGCTTATAAGGGCTGCGTTTTTGGCCTAAACCGCAACCCTTCGTTGTGAAGGGCTGCGGCTAAAAACCGCAGCCCTTCTTATCTATTGAAGGGCTGCTATGGAAAGGGCTGCTGGCCAAAAACGCAGCCCTTAGGGCTGTTTTGACCGCTGCCCTTCCTTGTTTTTCCACTAGTGTAAGATCCAAAATTGCAGCATCTGGCTCAAATGCCCATGCCTAAAATGCATATAATGACTCAAAAATATGCTAAAATGCAATAACTATGGAAAAGCGCAAAGCTCTATCGCATTCTACCCCCCTTAAAAGGAGTTACGACCACATAACTCGACAATTAACCTCGAAAAACAACGCCGAATATTTCTTGCGCATATCCGCTTCAGCTTCCCATGTTCCTTCCTCATTGTGATGGTTTGACCACAAGACTTTGACTAATCTAACATCCTTAGTTCGAGTACTTCTAGCTTTACTATCAAGGATTATTATAGGTATTTCCTCGTAAGTCAAACTATCATCTAACTCAATGGTATAAGATTGCAGCACCTATTTGGAATATACTTCCTTAACTTAGATATATGGAGAACATCGTGGACTCGGCTTAAATCATTTGGAAAATCAAACTTATATGTCGCTTTCCCGATCTTATTTAACACCTTATATGGCCCGATATTTCCCTTCTTACCAAAACGCATCACCCCTTTTGGAGATATCTTCAACAACACCTTTTCCCCAACCTGAAACTCTTCATCCCTTCTCTTAAATCAGCATAACTCTTCTGTCGATCTTGAGCTGCCTTGATCTTTTCCTGAATCGCTTTACCTGTTTAACCATTTCTTCGAGGAACGCAGGTCCAAAAACCACAGTCTCACTAATATCATTCTAGTAGAATGGACTTCGACACTTCTGACCATACAAAGCTTCAAACAGAGCCATTCCAATACTTGTATGATGGTTGTTATTGTAGAAATTGTTTATCAAATCCAAGAAATCGTTCCACGAACCGTGATACTCCAGGACACAAGATCGCAACATATCCTCTAAAGTCCCGAATCGGCCGTTTCGTTTGTCCGTTTGTAGCAGGATGCAAAGTTGTACTCATTTAACAGATTAATGCCCAAAACCTTCTGCAAACTCTGCCAAAAGTTGGACAAGAACCGTGAATCACGATCCGAAACAATGTCCTTAGGCACGCCATGATACTTCACCACCCACTTCACATATGCTTTAGCCAATTGATCCATCGACCAAGTATTCTTCATATGTATGAAAATCGTGGATTTAGTTAAACGATCTACCACTACCCTAATCGTATCATTTCCAGCCTTAGTCTTTGGTAAGGCAGATACGAAATCCATTGATATGGAATCCCATTTCCAACTCGGAATATCCAAAGGCTGAATCTTCCCTTATGGCTGCTTGTGCTCAATCTTGACCTTTTGGAATGTGAGACACTTAGCCACGAACTCTGCTACCTCTCGCTTCATGTTTGGCCACCAAAATGTCTGCTTCATGTCCTTATAAAACTTATCACCACCTGGGTGTACTGAATAAGGTGAGCTATGTGCTTATTCCATTAATTTGCGCTTCAACTCTTATCTATTACTTGGTACACACCACCTCCCCTTGAACCGAGTACTTCCATCATCAGCTATCTAGAAATCCAACACCTGACCCTCCTGGATCTTCTCTCGAATCTTTTCTAACTTTTCATCCTTTGATTGACCCTCCCTAATCTCATCATAGATCGAAGGTTGAACCGACAAATCACTCAGCAATTCTTCAACACCTCCTTCTTCCATTACCTCCAATGACAGCTTCGGAAACTCTACACATAACCCGACTCAAGAAAGCACCATTGCATTGAATGACTTGACTTTCGGCTCAATGCATCAGCAACAACATGAGCTTTCCCCTCATGATACTGGATCTCCAAATAATAATACTTGATCAACTTCGACCACCACCTCTGCCTCATGTTCAACTCCTTTTGAATGAAAATATACTTCAAGCTCTTATGATCCGTGTACAACTTACACGTTGCCCCATACAAGTAGTGCCGCCATATCTTCAAAGCAAACACTATTGTAGCTAATTCATGATCATGGGTTGGATAATTCACCTCATATGGTTTTAACTCCCTAGAAGCATAAGCGATGACCTTCCCGTTCTGCATCAATACACACCCTAACCCAAATTTTGAAGCATCACTATAAACCTCATACTGCTGACTCTCATCAGGTAGAGCTAAAACAGGTGTCTGCCAATAAATAATTTAGTAAATAATATTTGAGTAATTTAGGAGTATTACCGCCACATGACTTGCTAAATAGCTCTGATAGCACTTTGTAACACCCCTAAATTACTCACTTTCGAATAAATAATTTAGTAAATAATATTTGAGTAATTTAGGAGTATAACTGCCACGTGACTAACACACTTTCGGCAACCAACTACTAACGAACTAAATAACTTGCAGCGGAAGACTTTTACCAGAATAATAACAACTCTTTATTATTAAAAGTATATATTGTCTCAAACTTAAAACAAATAAAACACCCTAATCTAGGTGAAGATCCCCTTCCCAGTATGCTCCCATGCACATTCAAATTTCACCTGCAAAACTACTTACCAAAAAGGTAAACAAGGCAAAGCCAAATAGGAAATAGGAAATATGTGTCAATATAAAAATGAGTACGAAATGTACTAGATAAGTAACACATTTGCTAGTTCATAACAATTTATATTTTGAAAACTTCATCACTAATAATTCAAGAATAACTTTTTGAGAATAAACTCTTTCCAACACTTTAATAATAATTCAAAAATAAAAAAAAATTAAGAACAAATTCTTTCCAAATAACTTGGATTAACAATAACATTGAAAACAATTCATCTTCTTATCTCCCCTTCCTTTTCCTAAGTTTGCACTCCTACAAGCTAGTTATCCCATCACAGATCTATACCAAGGGGCAACAATAATTGCCAACAAGTGGACTTTGAAGCATAAACCCTTCTTGATGTTAATCAAGCGGTAATAATAATAATAATATGACTTATAAGTCATCAATAAATCAGCTTTTCTCATAAACCACTTTTTGAACATTCAAGGTTCAAAAAAGCCAAGCAAACCATTCCTTGTAATAATAATTCAAGCTTCGAAAAAGGATAACAAATCATTATATAAAATGATTGATAAAAATCATTCCTTCTTTTTATTTCCAAAAGTGAACAATAAAATGTTGTAGCCATTTTAAACTAGATTTTTAAATCAATCCAACCATTTGATCAATAAACAACTTTTACACAAAAAACCACATTTCAAAAAAATCTAGCTACATAACGTACCATGATCTTGCACAATGAGTATATTAGTATCTTCTCTTAGTTTTAATCTTGAACGATCTCCTAACCAACCAATAATATAAAAATCTAAAAAAGTAACTTATCACAAGAACTTAATCATGAATTTAAACATGAATGACCTATCATGAGCATAAAAATTTTAAGTAAGAAACATGTAAATCTTTTTTCTTAAACCAAAGAAAATTGAAACTTGAATAAGAAATATAAAACTAGGATAGATTAGGAAGAGAAGAAAAACCTTGAAGTAAGAGAGTATGAATTCCTTAAAGTTTTTGTGTGGCAAAGATGGCTTAAGGTATGGGATATTTATAGGAGTAGAATAGGTTATACTTAATTTCCAAATTAAATACTTTGTAACCTTCACCATAAATTAGGAGATTAAACCAAGATTTGTAACCTACACATTAATTAGAGAGTTTAAAAAAACAAAACTTACATCCCCTACTAAGGGTGGCAGGCCAACATGGCCTTCAAATTTTTTTTTTCAAATAATCATTTTGTTTATTTTTTTTTAAAAGAAAATTTATAAAATTTTGATTAGGATTTAAATCCCAAATGTTGGACAAACCCAATATTGCCGCCATCTCCCGCCAAAATTATTTAGAACGAGTGAAAATGCTAAAATACCCTTTGCTTAAAATATTTATTTTAGAAAATAAATATTTTATTATTTAAATAAATAGTAAAAAATATGAGGTATTACATGTAGTCAATCTTTCCTTCAATGCTAAAAAAGCTTCCTCACACTCCGGCGTCCGCGACAAACTTACATTCCTTCTTCATCATGCTAGTCATTGGTCTCGAAATCTTCGAGAAATCCTTCACAATTCTTCAATAGAAACCGACTAACCCAAGAAAGCTCCTTATATCAGACACTGTGTCTTTGGTGTTGGCCACTCACGCACTGCTTGGATCTTAGAAAGATCCACCGAAACTCCTTCGTTTGAGATAACATGTCCTAAAAAGGCAACCTCATCCAACCAAAACTCACACTTGAGCTTGGCGTACAACTTATGCTCTCTTAGGGTGGACAAAACTTTCCTCAAATGCAACTCATGACTGCTTCCGATGCTTCGAATATATCAACATATCATCTATAAACTCAACCACATATTTGTCCAAGTATAGCTTGAAAATCCTATGCATCAAATCCATGAACATTGCAGGTGCGTTGGTCAGACCAAACGACATCATTGTGAACTCATAGTAACCATAACGCGTCCCAAATGCAGTCTTAGGAATATCACCCTCACAATCCTCAATTGGTGATAACCTGACCTCAAATCTATCTTCGAGAAAATCTCCGCTCCTTTCAACTAATCAAATAAATCATTTATTCTCGGAAGCGGATACTTATTTTTGATCGTCACATTGTTCAACTGCCGATAATCAATGAACAACCTCAAACTACTATCTTTCTTTTTCACGAATAATACAGGAGACGAACTAGGTCTTATATACCCTTTTTCCAACAACTCCTCCAACTGAACTTTTAACTCTTTCATCTCAGCTGGAGCCATTCTATACGGAGCCTTTGAAATAAGTCCGGTTCCTGGCACAAATCGATAGTGAACTCAAGATTCCTATCAGGAAAAGTCATATACAATCGGAACTTCCCCATTCTTATTTTCCTTTTCAATCCTCTAAACTCCACATAAGAATAATCGACACCCCTTCCTCACATAAGATTGAATTCTCATAGCGTACACTATCTTCATTCCCTTCTCCTTCCCAAGCTTCCTATAAGTCACCATTTCTTTCTTAGGGCTGACTAAGGACACCTTCTGGGCCTCACAATCAATTTGAGACTTGAATTTTCTCAACCAATCCATCACCAAAACTTCATCGAGGTCCGATAAGTCAAACTCAACTAAGTCGGACGGAAAGTTCACCCCAAACTATCACAAAGGGTACTTGACTATGCAACCTAGTACAATCCAACATCTCTTCCCGATGGCAATACAATTTCTAATAAAATAGACATTGTACTTGCCTAATTGAAGCTTTTCCACTAAAGTTCTAGAAATAAATGAATGAGATGCTCTAGAATCAAATAACACTTTGAAAGATAGTGAATTAATGAAAAAGGATCCAACTACTACCTTATAAACATTCTCACCCTTATGGCGGTTCTTGACGAAAACTCTACCTTTAGTCTCGATTCCCCATCCCCGGTTTAACACTGGTATTCGGAGAAGCCGACTTTTATTGATCACTATGAGGGACCTTATTACTCGGGTCGAGCTTGACCGCGGGTTCTCCACCAACTTTTCTAAAGTACTCATACTCCCGATGCCCCAATTTCGACAATAACAACGACGTTACCAAGTTGCCCTCACAATCCTCCCCAAGGTGGTTCTTATCACGGTTTTTCGAAAAAAGGTTATCTCGATTAGAGTACCTATTTGTCTTTCTCGGTTGGCTAAAACCAACATTGGGCTTAGGCTTCTTATCTCCACTTTGTTGACTCCCATTTTCGTTATACTTCCTCTTTCTCCCGGAGGAGTTCCCTTCAAGCTCTCTTCCTTTAATCCCATATAAGTGAGTAGCTCTACCATAAATTTCATCAAGAGTCTCAAAAGTTACCCTTCCCAGCTTACTTTGTAGAGTTAAGGTTAACTCTTGCTCAAACCTCTAGGCTTTAAAAGCCTCATACGGTACTATCTCGGTGTGTCAACCTTATTTACTCCAAAAATTGCTATTATATTAATATTAGAGCTTAGTGACTAATATTAGAGCTTAGAGCAAAACCCTTGTTTCGTGGGTTCCTCGTTCTTGACTAGTATTTGATTTGGCAACCCATTTCATATTACTCATCTTCATATTTTTGCCAATCATTCCAGTTCTTAGTTGACATTCATTAATTTATGTAATGACCTATCTTACCACAAGTACATGCAAATTTTATCACTAGGTAGGTCAACATGTTTCTTATTCTTGCTCCTCTTCTTATAGTTTTCAAAACCAAGACCTTCTTTTCTTTTAGTCCGTGGTCTCTCAATCCATTTAGGAACAACCATCACTTTGCCTCTATTCCTTGCAACAACCAGTTCCTTCTTGAGATTAGAAATCTGTTCCTTTAAAACATTTTTCTCTTTATTCAAATTTTGGATACTAGATTTGTAACCTTTCAATGGGGTTGATCTAATATCAAAGGAACTTAGAACAGGGACAAATTCCTTTAAGTGTGAAATTTCTAAATTGATTAGATAATTTTTTTTCACACTTCTCATATGATTCCTTGATTTTTAAATTTTTATCAAATAAATCAAAGAACCTAGTTTCAACATCCATTCTCATTTTCTTAAGCCATTCTATATGTTCTTTACAAACTTTAACAACTTGTTCGGTTTGCACACGTTTTTCACGTTCATCTCTACATTTAAGAATTGCATCATAAAGAAGATCATAAATTTCGGGCCTAGTTTTGCCATCTAAGTCCCGATTAGTCCATGTTGGCTTACCTCAACATTTTCTTCATCTTCTTTTTCGTCGGTGTTTGCCATGAGGCAAAGATTTGCGGTTTCTTCAGTTTGTTGTTCTTCTTCCTCTTCGTCTCTATGAATCTCCCCCAAGCGGCTATCATAGCCTTTCGAACGTTCGCTTTAGAGAAAGGTGCTTTAGTTTCCTTGTTCCTTTCAAATGAAGCGTTCCTTGTTCCTTTCTTTGGTCTTATCATTTTCCCAAAGTGGACACTCCTTGATGAAGTGATCTGTACTACCATATTTATTACAAGCAGCTTTGTTAGAAAACCTTTTAGTTTTACCTTTAAAGTTTCCATTCTTCATATTCCTATACATCTTTCGAAATTTTCGGACCATGTGTGCTGCTTCCTCTTCTTCTGAGTCAGAGTCATCTTCATCATCTGCTTTGAGGGCAATGGATTTTGACTTAGAGCTTTCACCATACTCGCATCAAGGTGAAACTCATGAGTCATAAGTGATCCAAAGAAGTTGTTCCAAGTAGAACATAGTGAAGTCTTTTGTTTCTTGTAAAGTAGTGACCTTAGCCATCCATCTATCCTTAGGAAGACTCCTAAGAACTTTTCGAACCTGTTCCTCTGATGAAATAAACTTACCAAGAGAAGCTAACTCATTAATAATGTTAGTAAAATGAGTAAACATCTCATGTATGCTTTCCTTAGTCTTCATGAAGAACAGTTCATAATGATTCATTAGTAAATCGATTTTAGATCTCTTGACTTCATTAGTTCCTTCATGGGTTACTTCTAGTAAATCCCATATTTGCTTTGCGGATTTGCATCCCATGATCCTATTGTGTTCATGGGGTCCAAGTCCACAATGCAACAATTTAACAGCCATTGCATTTACTTCCATTTTTTTCTAAATTACCTTTGTCATATTCAGAGAAGGGTTTTTGAATTACCTCATTCTTGTCATTAGTAGTTGTGACCTCGAAATCACCAACTTCAATGACTCTCCATACCTGGTTTTAGGAATAAAACTTCCCATTGAATATGGGAGGCCTTTGCGTAGAGTAACCTTCCTCAAGTTTCTCGGTGGAATTCATTGTTCCTTGAATCTTTTTCTCAATAGGGCTTCCTATCTTTCGTGAGTCCTAGCTCTGAATACCAATTGTTATTTCACTAGGAACAATACAAGAGGGGGGTGAATTTTATGTGTAGAAATAAACGTAACTTTTTGCGGAATTTTAAACTTAAACAAAGAAACAAGCTAAAGGAACACAAGGGATTTTTATGAGGAAAAACTTTCTTGGGCCCAACAAGAAGAAACAACCTCGACCACTAGGGATTTTAAACTCAACTCTTTCACTAATTAGGACAAACAACTTTGTTACAACCTAATTCTACTCATGGGCCACACCTTGAGTTCCTAAACTCAAGTTCCCGAACAACTGTTCCCTTAACGTTGTTATTCTCAACTTCACTTGAAGTTTTCTCACTTTAACTTGCTTTACTCAAAGCTTCTCTCTTACAGAACTTCACTCAAAGTCCCCTTACCCCAAAAACCAAAATACAATTGATTAAATAAGGTTAGTGGAATTAGAGTAAGAAGGCAAAGAACAAATGGCTTTTATGAGAGAATGAAGGCACTGACACTTTACTTAGTTAAACTCACTAATTCACTTGGTCAGACACAAATTGGAACTTAATTAGACATTAGTATTTATAGTGATAATAACTTAGAACGTGGGATTAAAACATGTGTTAGTGATAAAGTCATTATCCCATGATGTTCCTTACCCGAGGAACACGTTCCTCAATCAACCCATGATCTCCATGATCACCGTTTAACGTGGGAGAGAATTGAGTTACATGCTCCCTTAGTTTTGGCAACCACTTAAAGCATTAATTTGAAAATCGATTTAATTAAAAACATTTTAATTATTAATACCAAAAATAAAATCCTTTTACCAAAAATATTATCTATAAAATATTTTCATAAAAACCGAAAAGGATTTTTATTATCTTTATAAAAATAAAATCTTTTCCTTAAAAAGATTTTCCTTAAAATCGATTTTTCCTTAAATAAAACGGTTTACCTATAATCTAGGCATTATTTACTCAACTGACATAAATGAACCGTTCTAATGCTTCATCCTAAGTCTAGTTCCTTTTAATAGTTAGTTCCTTTAACTTATTAGTTCGGTGCCAGTGCGTCTGTTCCTTTCAAAGGAACAAATGCTCATTCTCATTCTAAATTGCCATAGTTCCTTACCATTCTTACTGTTCCTTTACAATGGAACTAGAAACAAAAAGCCTCGCTTTAATCTTCTTGCTCCAATGCTACTCTAGTACCAAATTATGAAACATCTTTACTTAGGCCCTGTTCTTTTGGACTTATTTTCAGCAAAAATAAGTAAAAATAAGTTCGCCAAAGAAAATAAGTAAAAATAAGTTCGGCTCAAAAAATAAAGTTCGTTCCAAAAATAAGTAAAAATAAAGTCAGTTCAAAAAAATAAGTAAAAATAAGTTCGGCCCAAAGAAAATAAGTTCACTTCAAAAAAAAATAAGCAATCTTATCTAATGTTGTAATTATTATTTTTATTTTCAATATTACTATTAATATTGTTATTATTATTAATATTATAATTATAATAATGATGAA
Organism: Beta lomatogona; assembly: GCA_947646795.1. Classification (NCBI taxonomy): domain Eukaryota; kingdom Viridiplantae; phylum Streptophyta; class Magnoliopsida; order Caryophyllales; family Amaranthaceae; genus Beta; species Beta lomatogona. Next base: position 1,898 of record CANSNZ010000462.1, on the reverse strand, counting down.
TTTCTATTTTTTATTTTTTTTATTTTTTTATTTATTATTTTTTTACTTTCTTTATTTTTTTTTTTTATTTTTTTATTTTTTATTTTTTTATTTTTTTTATTTTTTTAATTTTTTTAATTTTTAATTTTTAATTTTTTATTTTTTTAATTATTTTATTCTTTTACTTTTTTTTTTTTTTTTTATTTTTTTATTTATTATTTATTATTTATTATTATTATTTATTATTATTTATTATTTATTATTATTACTATTATTTATTATTATTATTATTATTTATTATTATTATTATTTATTATTTATTATTTATTATTTATTATTTATTATTTATTATTTATTATTTATTATTTATTATTTATTATTTATTATTTATTATTTATTATTTATTATTTATTATTATTACTATTATTTATTATTATTTATTATTATTATTATTATTTATTATTATTATTATTTATTATTTATTATTTATTATTTATTATTTATTATTAATTATTAATTATTAATTATTAATTATTAATTATTAATTATTAATTATTAATTATTTATTATTTATTATTTATTATTTATTATTTATTATTTATTATTTATTATTTATTATTTATTATTTATTATTTATTATTTATTATTTATTATTTATTATTTATTATTTATTATTTATTATTTATTATTTATTATTTATTATTATTTATTATTATTATTTATTTTTTATTATTATAAAATAATAAAAAAATAATAATAATAAGTATTGATAATATTATGTTAATATTTATTGACTATTATAATAATGAGTATTGATAATATTATGTTAATACAATTTAGTTCAAAGAAAAATAAGTTCACTCACCAAAATAAGTTCAGTCAAAGAAAATAAGTTCAAAGAAAATAAGTAAAAATAAGTTCAAGCCTAAAGAAAATAAGTTCTCGCCAAAGAAAATAAGTAAAAAATAAGTTCGGGCTCAAGAAAAATAAGTTCAGCTCAAAAAAAATAAAATAAGCTCACCAAAAAATAAAAAAGCTCAAAAGAACAGAACGGCCTGGGCTCAAAATCCAAACTTGATTTCTTCTTTGACTTGGGTATTCTCTTTGTTCCTTGCATTGATACCTTGAAATTCATTCACTTAAACAACTTGTTAGTCCAATACTTAGCTGCATCTTTGTTCCTTTGTCATCATCAAAACTAGGGTTCAACACTAATCGGCTTCACTCTCGCTTGGTTTCTTGATTAGCCATCACCTCAAAGGAGGCTTTCAGCATCTTGCTAGCGTCAAACCATAGGAACTCATACTTCTCCTTTTTCAACCATTCCGCTAGAAATAAAGTGTTCGAGGGAGCAAATTTCAACCAACATCCATAAAATAGCTCAGTAAATACCAAACAAAAATAGGTGAGAATAACTAGTCAAAGAGAACAATCACATACTTCATATATCACGTCCAACTATTGGGCTTATATAGCAATAACTAGAACATTTGAGTGTATAAAAATATTCCTATGACAACTAGGTCGTTTTCATGGCTAAAACAAAATTACATAAACTTATCAGCATTACTCGGAGACTTCAACCTCTAGGTCAGCTGCCCGCCTCACGAACATTCTCCACCATCAATGGCCATATACTCAGACGTTCGGGTATTCTCAAGGGGTATATATTCCGGGGGCTATCATGCTTAGATGAAGCTTCTTATATCCTATATGGTCAACTCGAAGAAATTGTGGATACCGGCCGGGTAGTCAATTCAATGGCATCGCCAACCCTTCGGCCCCATTTTTCTCTATAAACATTAGTTCAACATTCAAAATGATGAATAAAGACTAACCACACTCCCTAGAACTCATGATTATCTCTCGTTCCATTCTCTATTTGGTAAGACTACATTAGCAAACTTATCATAGAGGGT